>CAEGAE010056937.1:0-24415 GCA_903067095.1 Girardinus metallicus
TCCTCCCACAGTCCAAAAACATGACTGTCAGGTTGATTGGCCTCTCCAAATTGTCCCTAGGTGTGAGTGTGTGTGTGCGTGGTTGTTTGTCCTGTTTGTCTCTGTGTTGCCTTGCGACAGACTGGTGACCTGTCCAGGGTGACCCCGCCTCTCACCCGGAACGTAGCTGGAGATAGGCACCAGCAACCCTCCCGACCCCATTAAGGGACAAGGGTGAACAGAAAATGGATGGATGGATCTATCTATCCATCCATCTATCGAGTTGAATCTTGTTGATCCTTCCCCGACTGAGAAACAAACCTCTGCGACTATCTATCTATCTGTAGACATTATGTTTAATGACCAAGAGGATGATGATACATGGACCCCTTTTGTTAATTTTATGTCTATTTTGCATAGATAGATAGATAGATAGATAGGTGAAGCGTTGCACTGATCTGTAAAAGGCTAAATAAAGATCTCAATCCCTTTCCTCTGTAGCTATCAAAACAGCTGTCAAGGTTATATGTACAAGAACATTTGTTTTTTAAGTATATTTGAATTCTATTGATACATGATTCAGCATATTTAAATATTCCTAATGGGGAAAACAGAATAGAATATTCTGATATTGATGTTTGATGAGCATTTTACAAAGCACACAGGCGTTCATAATTTTTAAAATATATTTAGTAATATCAATACATATTTATATCATTATACAAAATGAGGGGTCTATTCTTTTATTATGTCTGTGCTGCACTGTAGTCCACTTCCAGTCCGCTTGCATCCTCGTATGGCAGAATTCACTTCAACTGAACTCAAGCTGAGGTTTTTAGGCGGATCAGAGTTAGATTTTTTCAGTCTGCATTGGCGTTCGATTACACATTCACACCTCCCCAAACCAACCGGACCTTCCACTAGAGTTAGATTAAAGCAGAATGCCCCCTGGTGGGCTTAGTGGCAAGACACAAAATTGTAAGGGTTTTGAAACCATTGCATTTTTTTAAAGCATAAAAACAAGATCTTTCAAAAACAATCAGTCTCAACTAGGTCTAATCAGCAGAGTAACAAAAAAAAATCATAAATCTACAAACCTTTTGTCAGGAATTTAAACATACAAAATAAGTTTCTTTATGTGACATGTGTGCTTACATGTCATGTCTGTTGATTTTTGGATGACTAGTTTTTACTGTACACAGGTGTTGACTTTGGCTACGACGGTCAGAAGCCTCTCTTCAAAAATGTGGACTTTGGCATCGACATGGACTCCAGGAGTGAGTGTCCAAATCCTACAGTAGATAGTTCATACTCATATTTAGATATTGGTGCTAATTATGTCTTCATTGAGCATCATAAAGCCTGGGAACTTTGTATGAATTATCACTTTATTTATAATGTTGACATTATGGCAGTTTTTCTACTGTTATTTACTTTTCCCCACATTTCTCCATTAGTTTGCATCGTGGGACCCAATGGTGTTGGAAAGAGTACTCTGCTGCTGTTGCTCACAGGAAAATTAAATCCTGTAAGACCGCATACATGAAAGTCCTCTTTTAAATTATACTCCTATATAACAGAAGACTTTTTCTTTTACAGATTAAGGGTGAAATGAGGAAGAATCACCGCTTGGTGAGTAACATAAATGCAAACGCATAAGAGCCTGGTCCCAATACTCGCACTTCCACTCTTGTTCTGCCCAACATGAAGGTGCTTCAAATGCGCCTTCATGTTGAAGGGTTTGAGTGCGCAGTGTGTCCCACATTCTCTCCATTCGGCCTTCGCCTGCCCATTTTGGGTACTATTTCCACATATCTGCTAAGCCCGCATCTAGGCGGACTTTGACGAAGTGGGTTACCCACAATTCATCCCTGCATGTGACATTTTCAACTACAAGCAATTACATAGCAATTTTGTCATGTTTTATCTGAAAAAATATGTGATGTCTCAAAATCTCAGTCACAAAACACACAGGAGTTGATATTTATATAGATTTTTTTTTTTTCGCAGAAAGTCATTACAGGGAAAACTTCATAAATAATTATGAAATTAATAAAATTTTTTGTGAGATTGTAATAGAAAGGCTTTTGGTTCCTATTTTCTTTAGAGATATCATCATGATTTTTTGTTCTTCTCAGGTTAAAGGGGAGAAATTTGATGTCAGTGTTTACTCATGAATGTCTTTTCACATTTTTGGTTTATAATGTCAACATCCATAGTTTCTTTAAAGAAGGACATTTTAGTTTCAATCTTTTTTAGTCTTTTTATTTTTCACAATCAGGCTTTTTTTATTTAATATGTGCTGTATGCTTGTCCTTAACTTGATCTTTGTTAGCACTTTAGCTCCACTTTATATTTAACTTTTAGCTGCATAAAAGAAATGTTTTTTTTTAGTAACAGCTGAATGTGTAATCAGGTCTTTAATTAAATCACAGGAGGAAATGCCTTTAAAATTGTTAAATTGAATGTTAGTACGTTTTAATTTGCATATTTTGACAAATCACCATACATTAAAAAGCTGCCATATTTTCAAGATGGCAACTTTTTATTGTATGATGACTTGTAAGCTGTGTCTGTCGCAAACAAACAAAAAAAAATCAGTTTTCAAATGTAAAATATTGACATATTTTTTGTTTTAACCAACATGCGTGAATACATTGAATTTTGCTCTGTAACCAACAAGTCATAACAAAACACATTTGAACAGCCAAATATCTCCAGTAAAAAATACTTATACTGTAAAAAGCAGCATTTTTAGCAGAAATGCTAAAAGTAGCCTTTGTGGTACTTTTTAGCAGCATAAAAGCCTAAACTTTGACCAGCCCACCATTCTAGATGTCAGAGTTGCAACACAGAGGTGTAATGTTTCAATTCTAAAATGCTTGGATGCTTGTAATCTGCACACTCAAACTCTGATGTTCACTTTGATTGAGTACATGCTTCAGAGAGCGTTGTAGGATGCACTGTAAGTATCGGGACCGAGCCAATATGCAGATTTAAGCTGGTAGGCGAGAGGAAGGGACCTTGTTCAAAGGTCACTGGTCACCAGACACCAGTCCACTATGAGTTAACGCACATGTTTTGCTCTGTAGAACCAAGTTAACCCTGGAGCTGTGACAGTCAGTTAAAGCTTGGTGTAGTGAGGCAGATAGAAGAATATTCATTTGATGTATTATTCTGATCTTACTTTAAATGTCCTGAAGTATAAATGCTTTTGTTGGTGTTAATGTCCTTGTGTTCCTTTCTTATGTCCCACCTGCTGACCCCTTCATGTTTTTATCTCCAACAGAAAGTCGGCTTCTTTAATCAGCAGTATGCTGATCAGCTGAATATGGAGGAAACGGCAACAGAGTACCTTATGAGAAACTTCAACCTGCCCTACCAGGACGGCAGGAAGTGCCTGGGACGCTTTGGCCTTGAAAGTCATGCACACACCATTCAGATCTCCAAACTCTCTGGTATGGACCTAAGCAGCTGCCACATGGCCGTTTGTTTCAGAGGAGCCATTTTTAATCCCCTCTGCGTTTTCTCCCAACAGGCGGCCAGAAAGCCAGAGTTGTGTTTTCAGAGTTGGCTTGTCGGCAGCCAGATGTGCTTATCTTGGTAAGAGCTGCTTCCTGTCTAGTCATCAAAATATCTATGGCACTGTTGAAATCTACCACTAACACGTGGCCTAGTTCAAGCAGTGATGAGAGGAGAACTTAAAGTGAGAATCTACTCTGAGTTATTAGATGAAATTCCACTCAGACAGTCTTATGGGCCAAATTTACTTTGCTTCCAAAACACTTAATAAGGATATTTATATAGTCAGGATGCATAAGATGTAGCTGGTGGAGACTTGAACCTATAAAACTTCATTATATTTTGATAAAAAGTCCACACAAAGTTCAGTCCTGTCATAACAGACAGCGTATTTACTGTCTGTTATGTAACTTCATAAAGTGTATGATCATTTGAATCACACCTCCAGCTGATCTCAGACAGATCCTTTTCATCCAATCAGAGTATTGCTTGGAAATACTGCATTTACTTGGATAACTAACAGCCAATCACAACGAGAGAATCAAAACACTGCACCAATTAGGAGACATCCCTAAACAAAATAGCAGCATTTAGGAAAACACTGGAAACTTAATATAACAAATACTTGAATTTTGTAATTAAGAATTAACTGATGTACCAAAAATATTCATTTTAATTGCATGTTTTCTCTGCATTTTTAAGACTTTGTAGTTAACGTATTGTAAATGTCACCTAATAAACAAATAATTGTCATATTTTTAATTTCTTGGCAACTTTTAACACAAAACCCCAGTGGAGCGCTGGTGGAGCGCCCTACAACAGAGTCAGCAGGTTTTCTGGGGGAAACCCTGCATGTGACCCCCGACCTCAGCAGATCACTTAGGATGATGTGGAAGGGGCTGTAGTCAGTGGGAGGAACATTTGGACATTTTACATTTTTACTTGACGTCCCAAAGACATTCTGAGCCTCACCACCTGAACTGATGGTGTCCACACCTGAATTTGATTTTTTCTTTTTGTTGTAGTTCTGAATGAAGTCAAATATTTACTTTTTTTTTAGGATGAACCTACTAATAATTTGGACATTGAGTCAATAGACGCTTTATCAGAGGCCATCAATGAATACAAAGGAGGTGAGTAAAATTATTTACGTTAAGCATTAGCTCATGCTGTGCCGCATTTCTGACGTTATGCAAGTCATAACATCATCAAACGGACAAGAAATAATAGCTTCAAACATTTCACTTTGAGTGATGAGTTTGAGTTTAACTTTTGAAATAAGTGGCAAATTTCTGACATGTACCTGTTGATGTTTTTATGACTTTGTGTCCATTTATCATTCTAATATCCTGTAATACAGGGAAAACAAAAACAGCCATGGTAAAAAGCTGCAGTGTGCAACTTTTACAAAAATGGTTTTTACATATTTGTTAAGACTGTCACCATGTCATAAAAGGATGACAGATAATCTGTGAAAAAAAATCAAGCTCCTCCTTCCTGAGCCACTATTACTATCTGATTGGTTAAAAAGAACCAATCAGAGCCACGAGGGGTTTTAGCACTGTCGATCAACCTATTGTACTAAATGTGCTGGTGGCATAAAAACAATTTACTGTTCCAGGAAAACCGTTTTCTGCTGTATTGGCCATGCTAACAAGCCTGAGCATTCATAGCAGTCTCTGCTGTGGTGAACCAGCTGTAGTGTAAGCAGAGAGCAAAGGGGAGGGTGGAAGCAGCGCGTACACAAGTCTGACAGCACCAACACCCTCCAACTGGCTCTTTTTGGTTGTTTCTGATGGTGCAGCATATTTGTTCAGATGACAGCAGGATAATAGGGGGAAGGCAGAGTTAGAATTTTTTTTTCAGATTATCTAAATTATACTCTGATCCTGTGAGCAGCTGTGATCATCGTGAGCCATGACGCGCGACTCATCACAGAGACTCAGTGCCAGCTGTGGGTGGTGGAGGACTGCACCGTCAACCAGATCGAGGGAGACTTTGATGACTACAAGAGGGAAGTGTTGGAGGCCCTTGGAGAAACTATGGTCAATAAGGTCAATCCATGATCACTTCCAGGGGAGACCCCGACTATGGATTATTTACAATCATATACATCAGAACATTTGGAATATCAGTCATTCCTCCTGCTTCACATGAGCAGGAAGATTAAATATCTTTAACTATGACCTGTCAAAACTTAATAAAAGAATCTTCCACTTGCATTTTTGCAGTTTTATTTATTTAAAAGTTGTGAACTTCAGTAGAATGTTCAGGCATGTTGAAGTCTATGGTAGATTTGAAGCATTTTCATGACTCTAGTGTTTTAAATAAGCCTTGTATATCTTCTTGACTTGATCCACTTTCTTATCATCAGGCGTTATTTCTCCATACCATTTATACCAGGGTTCACTAGGGCTGAGCAACGGTGGAGGTGATGTGAGCCCGACAGCATCATGAGTGTTGGAGTAATCCTCTCCTGAAAAATCCACATGTGGAATCTGAAAAGGAAGTAAACCTGAAAGGAGAAATATTTGGTCATTAAGTTTTTCTGCTGTTTTCACGTACTGAGTTTAAGTTGATTTTTGGTAACTTATAATGATACCACAGTAGAAAAGTCGCTTAAAAAGTTCTGTGTAAGAAAAAAAGCAACTTAATAACAGTAGGTTAGCTAATGTTACTTATTGAAACCCCATTATTTTCTATAAATGCATAGAAAAAGGTTTCTACTTGACTTTAATTCTATTGTAGACTCATGCAAACTGCTGAACTTGATATATGTGAAGTTTTGCCATCTGTAACCAAGAAAAACATTCATTCAAGTCTGTTTATTTATAAAGCTGTTTCATAAGAAAAGCTGTCTGAAGGGCACTATGCAAGACATACAATTGATAAACAGAAAAATATTGCCAAGTCGATCCAAATATCAAAATATTGTCATTTTTAAGCGTTTTATTTGAAGCTGAGGTCTAACAGCAGAAAACCAGTGACTTCACCAGAGCAGTTTTAGTTGCTCTGAATCTTTTCAGACTATTACAACTATTACATACTTTATTAGCAACTATTTTTTCAGGCATGTTAGATCTAGATTAGATAAAGGTCTGTAATTTATTACAGCATCTTTATGGAGAGCATGTTAAAGATTTGATTACATATCTGCTTACAATATAGGATAGTTCTATAAAATGACAGCGGTAATAAAGGGGAAAACTAAGTAAGTAGGTAGGGATTGACGGGGAGCTATGAAGTTGAAGCTTTGGATTAAACTAATATTTCTGGTAAAGCTCATCGGATCAAAACAGTTTAAACACTGATAAGGGTTGAATAATAACCTGAAACTGAACAGCTTTAAGTTCCTGTTTTCTGAATTTGTTGAATCATTTATTCACTGCTGAAAAAAAAAATAGAACTTGAAAAAATTTAACATTCCTGATATTATTGGCACCCTCCTGATCTCCACTGCGTAACACATGAGATGACATGTTAAATTCCCGGGGATTCAATGCATTTGGAAAAGTGACCCCAAATGGAGCCAGGGGTTCTGGTCGACTTAATGCAGAGTTCTAGAAAAGCTAAGAATTTCGTACCGTCATCTCTTGCTTTGTCGATGGCTTCATTCAGCTTTTTCTGTTGTTTCATACACACACCTGAGGGAAGGAGATCCACCAGAACGATCAGTGGCTGCTACACTTTCTACATGAAAGGTCAAACGATGCCTTACCGGTCAGAGTGGGATCATACACCATTCCAGTGTGTGGGTTGATAAACTGCTGGAGTAATTTCACATTCTACAAGAGAAGACAACAGGAATTATTCTGGTTCTGTTTGTGCTTATTGACACAAACGACGTTCTTTTCCTCAACAATACTGAACTAAAATTTCCATTGTAAAAAAAAAAAAAAGATTTAACCAATAAGAATGCAGAGAATGTCGTTTGAAGTAGTTGAGATGAATACATCTGAAAATGTGAGCTCCTCCTTCATAAGTGATCCAGCAAAGAAAAAACTGAATACAAGCTGTGATGGAATAACAATCATTCACTGATCTTTAAAGGTAACAGCCTCTGAATGTTGCACTGAAATATTTCACAGAACTTGGCCTAAAGTGATGGTTCAGCATCCACAACTGGTTCAGTCTAAAAACAGCTGGAAGCTTTGAAACGGGGACATGAAAATGGATTTTCATATTACAATCTAAAAATAAAACAACAAAATTGATTTTGAACTATAAATAAAGGAAAAATGTTTTTTTTTACTTCAAACTTAATCATGTAGAATTGCTTTCACACAGATGCTCTGTATTTACCAGTTGGTGCAACTCTAGAAAACCCCTCCTGACCCTACAGAGGGAGGGGGTGAGGGACGGACGGACGGAGGGAAAACATGACATTTTGATCAAGTGTGCAGTGAAACCTTCACCTACCTGACAGTGGATGATAATGTTAGGATCTCTACAAATTGGACAGGGGTTCCCACATATCTTGTCTCCTCTCTGCAAAACAAAAACAGAGTTGTAGTTATTTAAATAGCAGAGCATAAGGAAGTCAGTTCTGCAGAAAAGGAATGGTACAATGCAAGTCTTGCGTGTCTTCTGGGGCGGGATGCCTCCCTTGTGGTTCCTCCTGTAGCCTGCCCACACCGCACTGCTGCCGTACCGCTCAACATACTCTGCCAAACACATGGAGCAAAGTACAGCCAACAGCTGCAGCAAAGGCCACGAATCTAGAACTCCCTGCTGGTTGCGCCATATTCTGTGATCACCCTATACTGTGACCGTAGGAGGCGCTGTTGCACTTTAACACTAGTGTGCTACGCCAAAACGTCAGCTTTGCAGAGGGAGAGTGGGAACAAAAGCAAAAGGAAAAATGTAGAAAAAAGCCTAAAAAAGAACAAAAATTAACATTTGACCACTAATATTAAGACTATTATAAAATCTTCTACTTATAAAAAAAAACATAATACTTGAATAATAGAGTTTTATTTTACTATAATAGGTTTATTGACCCCATAATCCCCTCCTTAAAATACAACCGTGCCTCCTACGGTCACAATACACGGTGGTGACATAATATAGTGTCAGGCCGGTACCTTCGCTGTCCAGGTAATCCCACGGTCTGTCTCTGTACCGATCCGCAGTCTGCGCCGCCTGGACCTCCTGCCAACATGCTGCTGAACTGCCGAACTGCTGTGTGAGGAGAGCAGAGAGGGGGCTCGGCTTCACCGCAGGCAGCCTCTGCAGGCAGGACTGAAGCGGACAGAAATCACATCAGAAACGCGTCCATCTGGCCCGCCGTGGAGCCAAGGTGGCCACGTTGACGACACACTAACGTATCATACCCGATATCGATGAAACTGGATAGAAGCTGAAATCAATTCACGAGAAAATATCCTGGATATGTTCAACACGTACGCGGCCATTTTGTCTTCACATGGGATGTAAGGTGAAAGGTCGTCTCAAACGGAAAATATATTTTTTTAAAAAGAACGTACATTAAACAACTATATTACTCGTTAAACCAATTCACCACTTTATTTATTCTGATTCTAATCGTGGAGTATCTTCTGGTACCTAAGGACGGGGCTTCAGTCAGACGGTACGCACCATGTTCTAGCCGGAGAGGCTGATGGTGCGCCGGGTAGGCGTGGTTTGCGAACGGGGCGTCAACGCTCAGTCACCGGGGTAAGCAGAGGAAAACATTTCTAAGGTGTGACTGATATAAACATATCATACTGCTTTGGACCTTACATAAAATTAAAATACTAAAATGAAAGATTCCACACTGTGATTTAGCTGACAAGATCTCTGGAAGTTTCTATTCACATGAAGCGTCTACAGAGCAGATTGGACTTCTTGAGGAAGCTAAGATACTTCAAGGTTTACAGCAAGATGCTGCAGATCTTCTAGAAGTCTGTTGATGAGAGTTTCATCTTTTTTACCGTCATCTGTTGGGGCAGCAGCATCAGAACCAGGGACCTAAAAAGGCTCAACAGTGTGACAAAGAAAGCTGGTTCTGTTCTGGTTCTGGTTCTGTTAAGAGGACGACTGTGGAGCCTCTGGAAAAGACGATGGAAAAAAAGGGTTCTTCATAAAATAAAATAAAATTCTGACCAACCCAGACCATCCTCTTCATGAGACTGTCTTGGGAAAATAGTGTCTTCAGTCAGAGGCTTCTTCAGAGTCACTGTAATGCAGGAGATCTGTCATTGTAGACCATCACCGTCTACATTGACTCTTTGACGAATTTGAATTAATGTGAGTTACATTTCGTTTTCCAAGGGATTAATAAAGTATCTTTGAATTGAATTGTTGACCGTAAATAGCTTAAACTCAAATTGTCCTGATAGATTATCATCAGCTTCACCCTGGAAATCACAATTCATTTAGGAAGAAAACTGTCACTCCTTATCTCCACCACATGAATAATCCCCCGGCCTAGTGGTCCCCCGGCCTAGTGGTCCCCCGGCCTAGTGGTCCCCTGGCCCGCTGGCTGTTTGTGGATCCAAATCCTTCTCACGCGATGCGTCAATGCTCCGCCATTGTGCTGGAATTTTACTTTGGGGACGGGATGGGTCAAGCAGGTCAAGCACCAGGACCAAGCGGAAAACAGTTTCTGAAGCAGAATCTTTTTTATTTTGAGACCGCCCACAAGCTCATCGATTGGATCTTAAGTTTCTTGCTAACGTGTAATTGGCTGTCTCCACATCAGCGCCTTGTGAGGAGCTGGAGTTCAAATGCCTGTAAAATGTTCATGTATTGGGTGTTCTGCCTGGTTCACGTCAGCTAGACCAATGTTGATATCAGAGCTTTCACTTACAGTAACAATTGTGTAATGTGTGTGTGGAAATTAGGAGCTGCCAGGTGGAAGGATAAAAAAGAGAAAACTAGACAGAAGAGTGAAAATGAAAGTTAAAGGAGAATATTGCAGCCTGACCCTGAGGCTCCTTCCCTTCAGAAAATCACACCTCTCTTTTAAAAACACACTTAAAAGCCATCTTTTCAAACTGACATCTCAGACAACTTTTACTTATTATTATTATTAGTGATGATATTACTTATTTTTTGTTATTATTTAAGTGTATGATAAACAAATGTGTTGCAGTTTCTACGTTCATAAATTATGCTATTGTAAAGTATCTGTGTTTTATTAAAAGCACTGACAGATAGAACCTATTACTATTATTGTTGTCACTATCAGACCTCAACAACACAAATATTTTAAAAAGGCTTAAAAACAAAGAAATATATTTTTCAATTTATATTTTACATTTGTGTGTTGACAACAACAAGGCAACAACTGTCTGAAAACATTAACTATGAAAGTTTGAGAGGGAAATACAATAAAGCCTCAGATTACAAATACAATGTTATTCATCCATTTTGGTAAATAAGTGAGACATAATAATTGTGAAGCTGTTTTTTTTTCCCCAGACTATAATTGTACCATCAAACTATGATCGTTGCATCCCAAATCATCCCTCTGTTGACATGTCATATCAATATATTTTTGTCAGATGACAAAAATATATTGTAATACGCCACTAGTGCAGGGCGTAGTCACTCACAATGAATCTTATTTTCAAGAAACAGTAATTATTTAAAATTAAAACTAAATTTGTATTAAAGCAGAAAATACAGTTAACCAGTTGCTCCAAAAGTATCTAGCAGATTGTTGTGGTAAGGGGCTATTTTGAACTGAAAATAGTGCTTATTTTACCTCTTCATCCAATCCTGTTACAGATGTGAAAGGCGCTCATCTTTTTCCTCTCCACAGAATAAAAGAAGAGGCATTTGTCACAATAAAGATAGAATGAGAGAATACCACCATGGAATGTGACCTGGCTTATTGTGCAAGGAGATGTCTGGGTTTCTTAGGAACAACCTGAAAACAAATTACAGAACAGTGAATGGAATATTGATATTTACTGAAAATGGAAATGAAGATGGCTGTTCACCACAGTAATATGTATAACAAACACTGGCATCTGATGCAGATGGCATGGTCTGCTAACTAGCTAGTTAGCATTAGCTGTTCACTGTCTATGCATGTCTATGCATCTGACAACTGAATTCATTGGCCCAAAGTTTGCTTTAACACTACATATACCATACAGCCACTAATTCAGTGGTTTTATTGAATCAAACATATTTGTTTTCATCAACACTGAGTTCAAATTTAGGTTTATTGTTTTTTTAGCTAATTTTTATACTGTCTTTTAATCAACTAAATAACATGGAATATTAAAAGTTAGAATATAATTTAAAAATCTTCAGTTCTACCAGAAATACATTGATAAACACCCTCTTGTAATAATAATCTCAGCTAATGTGGATGTTTGATGTAAGCATCTTGATGTTGAATGGATACAATTTAAAAGAATAGTTGAAGAGAGACTGACTGAGAGAGAGAAAGTGATATCGATAGTTATTTAATTTCCCTTTGGAATTGATAAAGTATTTTTATTTGAACTTAATTGAATTACAGAGGCAGGAAGCTATAGAAAAATATGGGAAGCTGTATGTGAAGAGTTACTGAAAAATAACTACATTGTTTTGTGCCTATACTGCAGCTTGATATGTTGTTTAGAGGAAGGTTTTTTGAGTTTAATGCTTAAACAGCCGATGTCAGGAAATATTCATCTATCAGCAATCTGTTGAGCAGGGATCGGTCTTGGAAACAGACAGATTATTCAGAAATTTTCACTGGGTACTGCTAAACATTTTAATTTAGTTAGAATTTGAAGCATATTTTTAAAACCTGGAACCTCTAAACGAAGAGAAGAATGACATTTTATGATCTATTTTATGAGCCATAGATTTGAATCAGACGTATAGAGCTACTGCAAACTGCCAGCTGCCTCTAAGACCTTTCCTGATGGAAAACAGTTCCTAGTTCAATATTAAAGCTGCAATTATAACCACAAAGTTTATTCTGTAAAGGCAGAAGCAGAACAGAAAATATGGAATGTTTTCCCATGTTATAAGTGAAATGATTTACCAGTGGAAGACCTTTCCCCAATGTTATAAGTAAAATAAGTTACCAGTGGTGGAAATAGACAGTGAACAGCTAATGCTAACTAGCTAGTTAGCAGACCATGCCATCTAGCTATTTCCACTGGTAGATTATTTAACTAAAAACAAGACGTTTTTTCTAAGTTATAATTAAAATAAGTTGCTAGTGGAACCAGCAAGTAATCAGCCTATGCTAACTAGCTAGTTTCACTGGCATATTATTTTACTTATAACAAGACATATTAGATATTTCCCATGTTATAAGTGAAATAATCTGCACATAAATGGGTAAATGTCTGAATGTAATGTGAAGCTCTTCACGAAAAGTCTTGGTGCTATTGAAATAAAGTGTAGAAGCAAAAAATGCAGGTGATCTCAAATGTTTAGTTTTTATTTCGTTTTTCTTAGCTTTGATCTTAATTTGCGTATGCCATCCCATTTTACCAACAGAGTATTGTATTACAAGTACAGTAGAGTTAAAAGAAAATATGTAGTTTAGATGTTGTTACAAAAGTGCTTAGATATAGTATGATTACTTGATGATAACTGAAAAAATATTGGGTAAAAATAGACTAGTAATCGCTATGCTCTACAACTTCTATAAATTACATTGAAATCAGTGATATTTTCTCAGTTGTACGTCTCAATAAAAACGTCTTATGATATCTTGCGGAGGAATCTTCTAAGACCTACGTGCTCTGTTGAAATCCTCCGGGAAAATCCGGACTATGAATGCCTCCCCAATATGGCAGCTTTCATTGACGTACGACGCTTTTACCTCTAATACGCATGAATGTGACCACCAGTCGCCATTTTAGAAAGAATGTGAAATTAAATTTCTATATAAAATAATGATTACAACCTTTATTTAATCATCAAAATATTATAGTAGTTTAATTATGTACAGAGTGATTCAAGATAAACCAACTTTAATATTAACTTTTGAGTCTTTTAGAAGATTTTCTTTTCTACCATGTGAGATTCGCCATTACGTCCTTGAGCAAAGAAGCAAGGTCGGTTTTCCACCATTTTGTTTGCGCTAATATGGACAAAATCATTGGTCATGACGTCAAAAACGTCATACAGTATAAAAGCTAAGTCCCTCCTTTCCGAGCTCATTCGCGGATTTGGTCAAAGGTAAGTACAGGCAGTAAAATTTGGGGAGCGATAAGACATCAGTGGTTTTTAAATGCGAAAAATACTACTAAGGATAATAAAATCCCTTAATATTATCAAGGACGGGGGTGTTTAACAGTCAGTTGAATGTGAATTTGTGGTTTTTGTGTATTTCTGCAGGTTTGAAATTGCTTTGCCGAAGACTGAGCCGTCGAGGACTTCAAACAGCTCTTCTCAATTTCATTTTTTTCCCTTCAAGTAATGGACATTTGATTACTATTTTTGCCTCCAGTTGGTCCAGAAGAAAAGGCTAGCGTTTAGCTAGCACAGCCCAGTCCATAAGAAGTCTTTCTGATGATAATTAAAACCATGAAGGTTGACGACATATAAATGAATTATGAGCTATAAGTGCTTGAAAAAGTACATCATAATATAGCCGAGACGCTGAGGATCTATAGTATCAATAGTAAGTTCATTTTTGAAGTTAAATCGACATTACTCCAATGAAATTGTTGTAGGTTACGGCTAGCTATCGGTAGCGAGCTAACAGAGCTCGTACAATAGTTTGGCTCTGGGCAAATATATTCTAGTATGAGCTCACACGCTAAAGAGGACGGGCGCGCATTGCCCCGTTCCTTTGTGTGTGAGACAGGATGGATAAATTGCTAAAATAAAAAGTTTAAACAGGATAATGGTAGCATTTTCATAAGCAATCTGTTTATAAAGATTGCCCTAAGGATAGAAAGGAAATACATAATTCGGAAATTTTATGTGGAAAAATGCGTTTCATAGAGGTTCTTTCAAGGATCGCAAATTACCGCAATCTGCACATAAAGATTGCGGTAGTATTGGGGTTACGGACACAATATGAAGCCCATTTGTTTTGTCGATAAATATAGGACATGGACACTGAGCGTGGTGTAGACGGCAATCTGTGGATAAAGATTGCAGGATGGTGGCCCAGCCGTACATCGAAGCACAAACATTGTGGATTGGCCTTTATTTGCTTTCCGTCCTCGGACAACTCGGCGCTATCTTTCCGGATGAAGATTTTTGATGTTTTTTTCTAATGTTTTCGGAACGAGCATAGACTGTCTGTGATCTAGTTCTTTGGTCACGCTGGTGTATATGTCTGATATCGGCCATCACGGTGTTTGTAACACCCATTGTTTGTATGAGGTACTGGTGTACCTAGGAAGTGGTTAAGTGGGGGTGGGACTTAGCTGAAGTCAGACTGCAGTTCCCTCCCCCTAGTTGAGAAGTGGTGATGCAGGCTTGTAGGCTGCCTCTGCTGGGACAAATCAGCACAGTCTTTCAAAGAATAGGGTGCTTGTGAAATAGGATTCGCTTAGTGTAGTTATTGTGCTCAAGAAAAAAACCCTTTTTTTCCCTTGGTAGCTTGATTTTCTAGCAAACGTTCTGTGGCAGTCTTGCTCACTAAATCCACTCAGATGATTTGAATATGTGCAGTAACACCATGATGTGACCCATAACATTTCCCCCACCTAAATTAGGGTCATGTTTTCTATTTTAATGACTATGCATTTGTGTAACTATTGTGACATTTACAGGGTGTCAGGTATTTGCAGTGTTGTGGAGGTGTGAGACAATATAAAACTTCTGCTACAACTGTTACACGGGTAAGATCTGATGAATCTGACATATCATTTCAACTTGTTTCCTGCAGGACTACGGCTTCTGCACTTGAATAGACACTGGTACAAAAACAGTTTGATTATTAATAATCAGAAATAAATGCATGCTTTTAAAGCATCACCTACATAATGACTAAATTTTTTAACAAGGTCAAATAATGGAAAATGTATTCATGTATTCATAAACTTGTTATACAACCGCTCACTTGTGCCATTTAGGCCTTTGCCACGTAATGTGACAGTATAAGTCAAACAATAGCTACTTTCTGTGCTTCTTTTTTTTAAAGGCGACATATAATAATGGTAAAGAAAATCTAAAAGTAACAATGTACATTTGTGTCCAAAACTACTCATATCCCTGGCAAATTTAGATTTTGAATTATTTTTATTCACCCAACAAGTTTGTTTCTTGTAGGAAATGAGATGGGTATTGCTCAAAAGGTGAAGGAAAAAATGTAAAATGAGCATAAATGTTCCATAAAAATAATTTGCATTTCTTGTAAATTTAACAAAAACATTTATAACATCAATCAATGGAAAACATGTTTTGACTTCATAGCAATCAACCTCTTACAAATTGTTAACCTGCTTTGTGTATTTTTCCTACTACTGTTATGACTTGAAGAACTCCAGGTCTCTGAGGCTGGTAAGCTTCCTGGTCGTCACCCTAATATTAAACTCCCGTCACAGATTGTCAATGGGATTCAAGCCAGGACTGGCTGGCCCACTCCAAAAAGTTACTATTATTTCAAACTAGAAGGAACAAAGTGCAAAATGAAATCTGCCTGGGGTAAGAATAGTTTGGGCCTTCTCTGATGATAGTGACAAATGCCCTTTCCCCTATTTCTAACCCATTTAACTGTAAGGCACTGTTGTGTAGTATTAACGAAACATTCCCCTAATCACACAGGGAAAGGTGCAAGTTTATAAGACTTCTACATTTTCCGACCATTTTAGAGTTTATACTAGCAAATCAGAATTTTGTAACTCAGTCATCAGAGTTTCTGATGACTCTTGTCATCAGAATCTTTGCCTGTTGGACTGATGACCCATCCTGCTCCCTGCTGGTCTGAGTATCTATCAGACCAGTGGTCAACAGAGAAACATGTTTTATTTTAGCCTCAGGCTCAGAAAATATTAATTAGAGGGCAGGTAGTGTATTATTTGTTGATAATGTCTATCAACAAGCAAAGCTAAGAAAAATTTACTTATTTTATGAAAATAAGTTGGAAGGTGTGTCCAAATTTTTGTCTTTGTGTAACATAGAGTGAAAATAGAGTTTTGTTTCTTCAACCGAAATAAAAAATGAGATCAATAAAATGTATTTTTGTTGGATGTGCTTCATGGATCAATTTTATAAACACTGTCTCTCACTTTGTACTTTTAACCTAAACTGGAATAAATATGTTGTCTCACACACACAATATACACTGTATGGGATTATGTTTATTCTTGTGGGAGGAGAGATTGTGCGGTACTTTGAGCTCATATTCCTGTTGGACTGGTTTCAGTTGAGTGCAGGGAACAACTCTATATGCCTGGAGTATGAGGCAAAACTACCAGTGCTTGTCAGAGCAGTAGTGTAAGTTTCTGGAAGACAAGATCTGTGTATGTGGATGTCTCAACTCGTGGAACCTGTTAAACCAGAGAAATGACGAGTTATGATGTTCATTGTTCTGAAAGATGTAGGGCACTTCTCCACTAATGTTGCTGTTATTGTCTGAACTTTGAACCAATGCAGACAAGTGTAGTCAGACAGCCTTTTACAGGAGTACCAGGTGCTTGTACTCCTGTAGAAGTCTCTGCATTCTAACTGATGCAGAGATGTCATTCTATTCTAACCTTGTTGGTCCAAATTCACTTTAGTTGAAGTTGTCTTGAGGTCCTTGGGGTGGAAGAGCACAAAACATTTTACTTTTCATGGTCTTAGAAAACAGTCTGTGTTTTGGCTTTGTTTTTGTTTGGTAGGAAGACATAATGGAGCCCAGAACCATGTGTGTGTGAAAAATTTAACATTTACTGCCTTTGACTTGTTGGTGTGTGTATTCATAGAGCGGTGTGTGTTTCAGACATGGCGAAGGGACCAGTTGACCCCAGGGAGATTCTGAAAGGCGTTGAGGCCCTGCTGGGAAAGGACGGTGAGCTGCGCAGTCTGGAGGGAGTCCCGAAGGTGTTCAGGTGAGAAATTCAAGTCTGATGAGCCTCTGTGCCCCCTGTTCCTCCATTGTTAATAAATGTGTTTTCTTTTCCTTGCAGCTTGATGAAGGCCTCTACTAAGATGGTCAGTAGGTGTATGTACCTCAACGTGCTGCTGCAGACGAAATCTCATGATATTCTTAACAGGTGGGACTTCTACATGCCATATCTTGCCATTATTAATCCTGCATTATATAGTGTTCCATTTCACTCTTAGACTCTGATCTACAGAAAGGTTTTCTTTCTCCCCAAGAGATCTAAATGTGTTGAGTTGACTGTTGATGTATAAATGTGTTAGTACAAATGGATCCTGATGTAAACCACAGCTAAGACCGACTCTGTTCAATCTCATACAGGTTCATCAGAGTTGGTGGCTACAGGCTGCTCAATTCCTGGCTTACCTACTCAAAAACCACCAACAACAGCCCTCTGCTTCAGCTTATCCTGCTCACACTGCAGAAGCTGCCTCTTAAAGTAGACCATCTCAAACAGGTAATGCCTTTATTTTTCCGATGGAGTACATATGGTCACATGCCAGCTACTTTTAGTAATCCTGTTGTCTTTCATCGTTTTCCCAGAACAACACAGCAAAACTTGTGAAGCAGCTGAGCAAAAGTGCAGAAACAGAAGGTCAGTTTATTTCACTTTAAGCTAAATAAAAGCTGGTTGGTGTTGCAGTGCTAACATGGACTCCTTGTTTCTAGAATTGAGAAAGCTGGCAGCTGTTTTAGTAGACGGTTGGATGGCAACAATTCGTTCTCAGAGTGTCTCGAGCAGCGGCAGTTCCCCTGCTGGTACAGACTTACTTATCTTTCACTTTACTACACTGTAAAGTCTACCATTGTAAAGTCTACTGTAAAGTCTACCATTTTAACACACTCCTGTTTGCCTTTAAGATAAAAAAAAGAAGAAGGAAGAGAGCAAGATGCCAGTGAGGGATGTGAAGGAAAAGAGTGGAGATGAGATGAGGAAGAAGGAGAAATCCAAAGCTCATGCACCCAGCCATACAAAGATTCGCTCCATAGGTATGCTTGACTTAAGCATCAATGATCCTGGGGTTTATACAGTATATACTGTATATTTGTGTATGTGTAATGACAGTATGCCTGTACTGCATAGGTCTGGAGATGGAGGCTTCCAATCCAACTCCTCCTAAAAAGACGTCCTCTGCACCACAGCTGGGTGAGAAATACATCATAAAGCCCCCGTTACTCAAGAGGCCGAGGTAAGGCCAGTTTTCTAGCTTTATATTTTAAAACAGTGTATTGTTATAATGAATCTAGTTCAGTCTGTCAAATTGAACACTACATGTTTTTTTCCAATAGTTCTGGTCCTTCAGACGCTCCACCTCTTGAGAAAAAATACAAACCGCTCAATACGCCTTCAAACGCAACCAAAGAGATCAAAGTGAAGATAATTCCAGCACCACGTAAGCTTAATCACAGAAAAACAAAGCAGCTTTGTGTTCCTAGTTGATGGAGTAACAGTGTTGATATGAGCTGTTTCTTTTACCCTCGCTGCAGCAATGGAAGCTACAGGCTTTCTGGACGCCCTGAACTCGGCCCCAGTGCCTGAGATCAAGATCAAAAAGAAGAAACCGCCTGGTGCTTCTACTCCTGCTAACACCAAAGCTGTCTCGCCAACATCAGCCAAGGTACTGACTGAGTTTATGGGGTTCTAACAGGAGTCTTAGCTTTGTTAAGGTGGCCACACTGCACTAGTGATGCTACGCTACATTACTAACGCTACTCTACTGATGCTACACGTCTAATGCTACACTACTGATGCTATGCTACACTGCTGATGCTACGCTATGCTATGGATTCCACTCTACTGGTGCTACTATGCCTGTCTCAGTGAACAATAACTCAATAAATTGCATGATAAATTGATCAAGCTCAATAATTTCCATTTGCATGATAGATTGTTTTTCTCCTGCCTTTCTCTTTCCACCAAAGACAGATGACAAAAGGTTTCAGTCTGGTGGATTGGTTTCGTCTAACTTCTTTTTCTAAAGGCTGTTTTGCTTTTTAAAGACTTATCACATGAACAAGCTCATTCAAGTGTGATTGTCGTTGTTTTTTATTTAATGGATGCACCAGAATTGTGAAATTAGCAGAATATCAACAAAGATTTGCACAGATTTGTAATGTAGTCACAGCAGTCTCTCAGGATGCCTCCCACAGCAAGAGCTAGTCCTCGTCAGCACATTATTTGGACTCAACTTGAATGTTTTAAACTAGAAAACTGCAGTTCTTCTTCTAACCAGTAGTTCTTTCCTTTTCTGTCCTCAGACAAACCCATTTGACAGCAAACCCGCTGGCTATTCTCCATCTTCAGCTAGACCTGCCTCCCCAGAAACCTCCGCTTCCTCGATTGCTGCTGATGAAAACCAGGAGCCAGAGCAGCCTTTGACCCCAATTCCTGCTGAGGATCCAGACACAGCTGACAACAGTACGGTCCAAAGAATATGTCCTACATCTCACTGACATTGAACAAGAATCTACATTTTAATCTGAAACAATTATTGTCACAACCCTAAATAGTGTGTTGCAGTCTGAGCCTAGCCTATTATTTGAACACAGTGTGTTCAGAGGACTAGATGGTCTATCTGGCTAACCAGCTAAATGCTACTGACAGATAAGTATGACTTTGCACAGTAAACCAACGTCTGTTCCTGTGTGCTTCAGCTGAGAAGCCCAACGCCTTGGCAGAACCGCGTGCAGACGAGGAGAGCCTGACCAAGAAAGGCAAAAAGAAAAAAACCGTCCACTGGGCCGAGGAAGAGCAGCTCAAGCACTACTTCTATTTTGATTTGGATGAGACAGAGAGAGGTATGTGTGAACTAATAGACATGCATTTTGCAGAGGAAACTGATCAGCGTCACAAAGTAAATCTGCAAAAAACAAAACATATGCTTTGTATAAAATATAGTGCAAAAGAAGAAATTTGTTGTCCCTTCTAGTATCTTTAAATAATTTAATTAAATTTAATTTACAGTCAATGTCAACAAGATCAAAGATTTTGGTGAGGCTGCCAAGCGGGAGCTTATGATGGACAGGCAAACGTTTGAGATGGCTCGTCGGCTTTCACATGACACCATGGAAGAAAGGGTCCCCTGGACACAACCCAGGCCCCTGACTCTGGCGGGCAGCTTGGTGACCCCTGGGGCCAACAGCACAGAGAAACACACCCAGAGAGAGCGTGAGATGGGCATCCTACAGGAAATCTTCCTCAGTAAAGAGAGGTAAGTGTGCATATTAAGCAGAAGTCTACACTGTGCTTGTAACGCTGGAAGCAGCTTTGTTTTCATCCTAACCTGTTGTGTTCCTCAGTGTACCTGACAGCCCTCATGAGCCAGACCCAGAGCCGTATGAACCCATGCCCCCCTGTCTCATTCCTCTGGACGAGGTTAGTACACAGAACCACAAGCACTCAGCATTACTGTGATGTCTTATGCTGTCTACTAAGCTGTGTATGTGTTGTTGCCTACAGGATTCGTCTATGATGGACGAGGACTATGGTGAGCCTGCAGACGCCGCCTCCCAGCAGGCCCAGACTGAGAGCTCCAAGCTGCCGCCGGTCCTGGCCAACCTCATGGTCAACCTGAGCAGCAGCTCCCGCAGCCCACAGGCCTCCAGCGCCACAAGCAACCCTACAGCTCCGGTGGTCAATGTGCAGGAGCTGCTCTCATCCATCATGGTACTAATGGGATCTGAACAACAGATACTCCTTTTTAAGCACGGTTTCTAGTGCTCTCAAAGAATACACACACACACACACACACAGACAGACAGACCTTGTTCAGCTAAGCTAATACCTGTTTTGTGTCATCAGGGAGCTTCTGGTGGTCAGTCTACTGAAGAGCTGATAAAACAGCCAGACTTCTCCGATAAGATCAAGCAGCTGCTGGGTTCCCTGCAGCAGAGCCAGATCCAAACGCAGGGAGGACCACCTCCAGGTAAACACATGTCCTGACCCATCATGCACCTTACCTCCAGAACACACACTAATGTCTTTTTCCTGCTCAGTCAACTTGGGGCTGCTGGGACACGGCCCAGGCATGAACAACATGACCAACATGCACATGCAAGGGCCCATGAATGGTGGATACCCACCCAACAGCTCACCTGGAGGTCCTCGCTTCAACCATCCCCCTCCACCTCACAACCATGGGCCGCCCTTCAACAACCCTGGAGGCCCTCGCATGATGGGGCCCCGGCCTGGACAGGGCAGAGGAGAGAATGGGAACTACTGGGGAGAGGACTCTATGAGAGGAGGACCGCACAGAGGAGGACATTTCCACCGAGGAGGCCGGGGTCGTGGTGGAGATCTGGGTTTCAGAGGCAGGGGCCGTGGAGGGCCCAGAGGAGGACACAACAACATGAATGGTACGTGAGCTAAAATCACAGATTCTGAGATGATATTACATCTTCTTGTTCAACATACAGATTGAACTGGGGAGTTTTAAGCCATCCAGAATTGCTTAACCAGCTTATGTCACTATGTAACGGTCTTTTCTTGTCACAGATATGTCCAAAAGGCCGGTATGTCGTCACTTTATGATGAAGGGAAGTTGCAGATATGAAAGCAACTGTGCTTTCTACCACCCTGGTGTGAACGGCCCACCTCTACCACCCAACTACCCTGCTAACCAACACAACCAGCACCCCCAGCATGGCCACTAGGGGACACTGTCGCTTCCCATGTCTTCTACAACCACAGTGGCAGACTGACTGCAGTTATGCTGATGAATCACTGAGATCTGCCTCTGCAGACAGACGCTTTGAGAGACTACAGCAAACAGAATTTGTGCAACATGATCAGAGATGGGACGCAAGTGTATTTGTTGTGATTTTGTTTTATTGTTTTTCTTGATTTGTGAGACTGAGAAAAGACCTGACCACTATATTTGAGTTGCTGCAGCTATTTATAGAATCGCTCTGCTCTGTGCTTCATGCCGTGAATATCATTGACCAAAATATTTTTTCAGAACAAAACATCCCTCTTAATTTGACTTCGGAGTTTGTGCCAGGTATTATGCTGTTGTAGGATTTTTTCAGTTAATCCCATCCCCAGCGTAGGTTGGATCAAGGATGTTCACTGATGAAGGTTAGTGAAACAGAACGCAGTCAGATTATACTGGACTTAGCTGAGCAGCTATACATTTTTCTTTCATCCAACAAAGCAGGTCCAGCTTTTTTCAATTTTTATTTTTTCTGTCGCTAATATGAAATGCTAGCAAATGCTAAAAAAGCTGAGCAGTGTGCTACATGGACATTTTCTGCATGCATTTGTGGGTCTAAAGTGACAATCTTGGCATAACTGTGGTCATTATTGTTGAGCTACTGCCTGTAACATGTGTACCCTCGTGAACCCAGACAGGGTTTGTGTTGTCAGTGTTAAAGATGATGTATCCATCTGTGGGTCACGTATAACAAGTGTTTTCTGTGAAAACAATGATTTTTTTTTGTCTCTTGTGGGACTTTGAGAATGTAATGTTAAACGTTGCTCCCTCCAAACTTTTTTGTTATTTTTTGATACAGTCTTGGCCTTCGAACCTGTGAAATGTCTTCATTTCTATTGTTAGAACAAAATCTCTGTATGAATACAGAACACATACATATATACATTTATATATATGTATGTAAATGTGTGTTCTTTTTCAGTTTTTTTGCAGACATGAAATGAAGTAATATCCAACTCTGACCAATTTTTTTTTTTTTTTTACATTTAACCTCAGATTATAGACTGTTAACTAGAAACATGTTGGTGTCCTTTTTGTTTGTTTTTATGGGTTTTTACTTTTACAAAGATAAAACTTACCATATTTAATGTATAAATGCTGAAACACTTATTAATTTAGAAGCCTCGTCTGGGGTTAAATTGGCTAGTATGACCAATGGCCAATATTCCACAGAATATAAAGCTCAAGATATGGAACTAGAAGCTCTAAATAGCTCCAATCAATCAGTTATTTAAAAGGGTTTAATTGAGAAGAAATGTTTGTAATTACCTTTTAACATACCCTATGTTGCCAAAAGTATTCACTCACCTGCCTTGACTCACATATGAGTTTAACTGACATCCAGTTCCTAATCCATAGGGTTCAATATGACGTTGGTCCACCCTTTGCAGCTAGAACAGCTTCCACTCTTCTGGGAAGGCTGTCCATAAGGTTTAGGAGTGTTTATGGGGATTTTTGTCCATTCTTCCAGAAGTGCATTTGTGAGGTCACGTAGTGATGTTGGACAAGAAGGCCTGACTCTCAGTCTCTGCTCTAATTCATCCCGAAGGTGTTCTATCAGGTTGAGGTCAGGACTCTGTGTAGGCCAGTCAAGTTCATCCACACCAGACTTTGCCATTTATGTCTTTATGGATCTTGCTTTGTGCTCTGGTGCTCAGTCATATTGGAAAAGGAAGGAGCCAACTCCAAACTGTTCCCACAAAGTTGGGAGCATGGAATTATCCAAAATGTCTTGGTATGTTGAAGTATTCAAAGTTCCTTTCACTGGAACTAAGGGGCCAAGTCCAGCTCCTGAAAAACAACCCCACACCATGATCCCCCCTCCACCTAACCTTACACTTGGCACAATGCAGGCCAAACCCAGACTCATCCATCAAGTTGCCAGATGGAGAAGCGTGATTCGTCATTCCAGAGAACGCACCTCCACAGCTCTAGAGTCCACTTTACACCACTGCATCCGATGCTTTGCATTGCTCTTGGTGATGTACAGTGGGGGAAAAAAAGTATTTAGTCAGTCACCAATTGTGCAAGTTCTCCCACTCAGAAAGATGAGAGAGGCCTGTAATTGACATCATAGGTCGACCTCAACTATGAGAGACAAAATGAGAAAAGAATATTCAGAAAATCACATTGTCTGATTTTTAAAGAATTTATTTGAAAATAAGGGTGGAAAATAAGTATTTGGTCACCGACA
>CAEGAE010056939.1:0-15610 GCA_903067095.1 Girardinus metallicus
TCCATCCATCCATCCATCCATCCATCCATCCATCCATCCATCCATCCATCCATCCATCCATCCATCCATCCATCCATTTTCTTACACCCTTGTCCTTTAAAGGGGTCAGGAGGGCTGCTGGTGCTTATCTCCAGCTAGCGTTCCGGATGAGAGGTCACCCTGGACAGGTCGCCAGTTTGTCGCAAAGCTGTTAAAAACCAAATGGACAAAATAAAAAAAATAAAATAATGGGGTTTCTACCCTATATTTCCAACTGGGAACTTTAGAAAATGTTCCATTATATCTCAGTATTTCCACACTGCCGTACATTTAAGAAATGGGCTTTAAGCTTTGGTTTATAGAACAGAACAACTGACACTGTAAATTATTATTATCCCTTATGCTTTACACGGTGACTGGACTAAATGCTGGCTTGGATGAGAATCTGAAATTTACCAGCTACCATCGCTTGTGTTATGTAAATAACCTGCGAAGATGATGTCTTTGCCTCAGACAAGAAGAAAAGAGTTACTGTATACACGAGGATAAAAGACTTGTCTGCCCGTAAATCCACAGAAACACAAACGCTGAAAGACCCGAAGACGGATTCGCGTACTTCAAAAGACATTTCGTATTCTCACCAGCAAAAAAAAAAAAAAGAAGCCAGTAATGCCGAGCAACACACTGAGCAGAGCTTCTCAGAGCAGTCACATAATTGTCAGGCCCCCCTCGCTCTTTGACACTCACTCTTTACTCGTTTGAAAGTCCACTGAATAATCTTGACCTCCGAAGTTCGCGAAAGACGCACGAGTGGCTGTTATATGATGTCATCGGGGTCAAAGGGCGGGATTGTGATGCCTAGTCATGCAGACTGGCTGTGGCCTTCAAACAAGCCCTCTGTTCAGTCGTCCTGACCCGCTTCAGAGCTGTTGTAGACATACAAAGAATTGAAAGTGGGGAACACAGAATAAATCATTTTTTCCCTCATCTGTCAAACAAAAGTTTCTGTTTTCCACAGGGAAAAAAAAATGCACCGAAGCAGAGACAGTTGGAAGGTTTACAAGACAAACATGAACACAAACCACGGACAAATGCCATCGAGATCCAACGTGTCTGAAAATGCAGCATTTTGTAGTTAGCTGGATCTTCTAATCCAGGGAATCATGTTTAACTTGGTCAGTAAAAAAATTTAATTTTGTATTTTTAAAGGGCCAGCATAATGTGTTTTCCAGCACAATCAAGCAACTACGTTGCCTTCAGTTGTTATAAAAATGCTGTATATATCAAATGACCTAAAATAAATCTGACTTTGTAATTTAAAGCCTTGAAATTGGGCCGCTGTCTCTTTAAGAAACTCCTGCTCTTTCTGAAACTCTGCATTCAATCACAACATGGCTGCTCTGATAACGCTTTAACAACGTTTTTACCAGCTTTTCACTAAGAAGTGGATCCTATATTGAGCTCACCAGATGCGCAGCTCCACCTGGTTGCTAATTGCTGCTGGCTAGTCTGAAGGAGCCGTGTGTGCGAGTCGCAGGGTGTGCTCTGTGATGAGGAAGCTCTAAACCTGCAGAACTTCGCCATCGAAGGTAGCGCTAGGTCCCTCCAGCAATGGTTGCCATGGGAGATCAAAGGACTTCTTAAACATGCATGAAAGAATCAAAGCAACACTCCAGGTATGTTTTTGATGAGGGAATAACACTACGACATGATGTAAAGCTAAAAAAAAAAGTTAATTTTACTTAACATTGGCCCTTTAGCAAAATTATGCCAAATAAGTAAATTAAATTTTATCTGAAGCAATATTTCGGCATCTTCATTGAGTGTAAATCCTGATTTGCACTGAAAACAAATCCACGTTTTCAGTGGATTTGTGCAAATAACAAATCTTAGACTTTCACATGGTTCTAAGTAAGTTTTCCTGCCCAAGCAAACTGAAAGGCATATTACGCAAACAAAATTTAAATGCTAATGTCGATTAGCATTCCTGGTAGAAAACCAGTTTGAAACTAAATACTGGTTTCAGTTCTGGGGAAATGGCAACTGTATGAGCTAGCAGTTGCTAGTAATTGTTTCTTACTACTCCTAACATTTCAACAAAACTTCATTTTAAAAGGCTTCAAGTATCCTCTTAATTGTGCTAACATTTAAAGCAGTAAAACGCCCAAACTTGAGATTTCTTGGCTTAAAAGCCAATTTTTGGTCAAACTGGAGGAACTGATTGTCTCATTAGCAGCTGAATTTATGAGTTAGCTTACTGTTGGTAATTAATTACAGATTAAGTGTTCTGAGTGTTTACACAAGAATCCTGCTGCACCGCCTTTTCAGAAAGGACAAGTGCAAAATTTTAAGTAACACGTGTCTTTTTGACGAGCGGACATTTAGTTTGCAGCTCTCCGTTTTGCAATGCTCCCCGGCTTGCCCCCCCCCCCCGCCAAAAATCACAGTAAAGAAAACTTTTTAAAACAAATGAAACCAACACAACCCTGAAGAAAACGACCGGCGAATCAGAGCTGTAGAGAAATGCGGCAGCGAGACAGATAAGGGTTTGAGATATGGGAGGACCAGGGTGTGTCTCGGCTCTCCCCTTTGTACAAAGTGTCATTGTCCTCCCAGCTCTCCACATGTCAACAATGGCTTTGAGTGACAGACGGCTCCCAAAAAACCTGAGGCTCGGCAATAGTGTCTTTGTTTCCTCGGCTCACATTGTGGTGGACAAAGAGTGCTCTGCAACGGGCCGAGTGTGGGGGCGGTGGGCTGGCAGTGGGGCGATAGGGGGTGGGGGGTAAGTGGCTACTATGGCAGTGTAGTTTTACAACCAGCCGCTGCAGACTGGAGGGAATTGGTCAACAGAGGGAGGGAAATAAAAGACGCTACGATGGACTATTGCGATGAAAAAACTTAGCTTTTTGGGAGAAACATCGAATTAATTCGACTTTTTTGTGTATTGTGAAAATTTCTCCTTAATTATCTTTTTTGTTACTGTTTTAGAGTAATACACATATTATGCACTATCTTTCAAATTTCAGGCTGATTAAATCTGATTGGGTGCTATTGACCAGGTCCGTCACGGTAACAAATTTCACCGGACGGACAATAAATTGTCCCAGAAGTTATCGAGATAAACGATAATATTGTTGTTTTAGGACCATTTTCAAACATCATTATTATTTTTGATGGCACGATAAGGCACATTCTCAAAAAGCAAATACTAATGCACATTTAACACTGTGAACTGGGAAACATTTTAAATATCCAAAATAAATGGAAAAAAAAAAAAACTAATAAAATGAATTATGGAACAATTTTGTTATCTGTAAACAAACTTGTCCCTTAAAAGCGTGACTAATTGAGAGCAAAGCACCAGCTTTAAGACTTTTGTCATCCAGTTTTTGGTAGAAAAAGAAAAACAACCAATCATACAAATGAAAATTATTGCGCTTGTTTTAATTCATCGTGTGATCAATTGATTCATTGCTTATTGCGACAGGCCTACTGACTCTACCTTATGGGCGTTGACTGACTGTGTAGCAAACTACAGATGGAAAAAAATAAGCGACAGTCAAATTCTCCAATATATCCAGTACGTGCATTTGAAAAAGTCATTAAGAAGATGATATAAAAAAGATTTTGACGAAAAGAAAAAAAAAAAGAACAATATTAAATCTTCTAAAGTTGTTGTGGTCGGCATGCTTCCCCTGACGGGTTAGGTGACAAAACAAGCTGCCTGTTTAAACAAAGAAGCAGCCAAACCCGTCCAGCTCTAAGCTGTAAGCGGTCATGCAGAAATTACATAAAGCAATAACACACTTGCAGATTTCTGCAGTGGTGATTGTTGTAGGCAGAGCTCTTTGATCAGATGTTTGATCAGATCAGCTTGAGCCAAAAGTTTACATAAACTACATAAACATACTATATACGGCTTTTTTCACTGTCTGAAGTTAAATCAGACCAAACTTCTCTTGTTTTAGATCGTTTAAAATCATCAATATTAAATCTATCTGCAAAATGTCCCAATTGTGAGAGAAAGAATATGTCAGGTACTTTTGTTTATAAGGGAAACGAAAGCTAATTTATCTAAGCTGATGGGTTGGGCAAGAAAAAGCTTTGAAACAGCCATGAGACACCTCTGTTGTGTTGTGGTTTTGGTTTTTCATGCTAACCATTGTAGCGCAAAAGTCAACTTTTGGACCAAATGCTCATTTTGTGTGGATATAAACCGAAACGCTGCGTATCACCCCTAAATAACCTCAACAACGTCATGTAAAATGTTATGCTCTGAGCTACGAGAATCTACCGCCGCCGTGTCCAAACAAAGACAAAAAGAAAACTGAACAGATGAAAGTGACATACTTCGGGCAAATATCTGAGATTCCACCCAAGAAGAAAAAAAAAATCCAGCTGAGCCGTGTAAACAGATTCTTTGCACGCAGGACGTTTCATCCAGCCGTACAGCGACGGAGCTAAGTGGAACAATGTTTAACAATCGCTTATGCTCTGCAATTGACAAACTAATGATATTAAACAATCATTCAGACGAATTACATTTGGGTCTCCTGTTGTGGACTGTGGACGTACAGATTTGGTTTAATCTAAAAGCTTGCTGGTATCCATAGATGCTTGTACGAAATGCTCATAGAGGTGATGTTTCTGCTTGGTTTCTTTTCTGTTTCGCTGTTGCTAAACCATGAGATTCTGTTATTTACATGCAAACTATGATGTGATGTCACTGCAACAACAGACTACTTGTTCAAGTCCATGGTTGGAAGATTTAACCTACTGCAGGTTTGAAATTATGCAATAAATTCAGATTGGGCCTAAAAAAATCCAGAACAACTCAGTCCAAGCTAGTGGACATTTTGTCCGAGCCAGAGTTGATCAGAGCCTGTGGTAAATGTGACGTTTTCATTAAATTTTTTCTGCTTTTGTTTGTAGACCATAATTTGAGTCAGCAGTGTAAAGTCTCCAGTTTTTAGCTTTTGTTAAACATCTTCCAGCTTGTTGTGACCGCAGGGTGAGTCAGGTGCAAATCATCTGGGATGTGTGACTGATAGGAACGGAGCTGTGCGCATTTATTCCACAGTGAGCTGCGCCTTAGAGTCTCATGAGGTTCTGCACCTCACTTTCTTTCTATCCTCAACAGAGTAAGCTATAGCTACGCCTCTAGAACGCAATAAGTAGATTAACGCAACTTTATATTGTATGTTCTCTTTGGTTTTCTCTGTGCTGTATGTATTGCAGGCTTATTAAGTGTTTAGGCTCGGACTATAAATCTAAACTCTACCACATACGCACTAACACGCATCTTTGCATTTTCACCAGTATATTTGTAACTCTCACCTTAACCTAAGCCTCAGTGTCTAACCCAGTGATGCCCAAAGTCGGTCCTGGAGGTCCGGCATCCTGCATGTTTTAGTTCTCTCCCTGGTGGAAGTAGCAACATTTCCAGATTGTCAATGTTCTTCTTAGACCTACTAATGAGCCATCATTTGATCCAGGTGAACTGATCCAGAGAGAACTGAAACATGCAGGATGCCGGCCCTTGAGGACCCACTTTGGGCACCACTGGTCTAACCTTAACTCCTAAACCCAGAAGCGGGTCTCTGCCGCAATTGACATAAGTCGCATTGGTCTTCAGCGGTAAGTGAGTCAGAAAAGGTGATAAATAAGCAAGTGTACAGACACACACACACACCCTCATACACACAAGGCCAGTGCCGCTATGCGCATGAGTGAAAACATCTAAAGGCGCATCTGTTTGTGTGCTGGGACAACTCGACCATGCCTTTTGATCCTAGTCACTAAACCATGACACAGCTGGCCTGTGAAGCCCTCCGCTCCGTTCTCCAAACCCCTGTCTCACTCAACTTGCTGATCCTGCATGGTCTGCTCGGGCAACACCCTCCTTACCCCAACCCCCCTCCAACCCTCGCCTGGCCCTCATCAGATGTGACCCAGCCGAGTGCGGTGGAGCTTGCCTGGTTTAACGCAGCGGGCACCAGCGGACGCTATTGTGCATAATCTTGCAGCACAGCAGGCAGCCGGCAGACGCCGCATGTCGGGAGCCTTTGAAGAGAAGTCTACAGAGGCCAAGTTTGTGGGGATAGCTGGAGTTTACACAGAAAAGGGGGCAGGCAGAGAGGGGAGAGAGGAGGGATGGGCGTAAGCAGCAGTTTAATAAAGATATTTAATACCTCAGCAAGGTCCCACTTCGAGTCCTTGGAAGCAACAAGGAGATGAAAAAGAAGACCCCACAGATGTGATTGTGTGGGATTTTATGCCCTGAGCAAAAGTGGAAAGGGGGGGAGGTAACAAGGGTGGCTGTGGCGGATGAGAGAAAAGTAAAAGAGGATCTAGAAAACTTCGCACGGGTTAAAAAGAGGAGTCGAGGCTTTTTGTTGACCATAGAAATGTTGAAATGTCTTCATATTCTTTACTGGAAACACTTGAGCAATCCCTGAAAATAAAAGTAACATCATTTGTTTTGTTTTGCAAAATGTTTCATAAACTAATCCATGTTGACACATTCACTTAAAAGGTCAGTCTTTTTCCTTAGGGTAGGACATGGAACTGGAGCTTGATTTAAAAAAAAAATTTCTGCTGGTCATGTAGAGATTTTGAAGTTTAACTTTCAAAGGACTTCCTACAGTATATGTCTATAGAAGAAGATCAGAAAAACTGCTTATTTACCCCGTACCAGGTCAGGTCAGACCTTTATGTTGGTGCATTTGGAACACTGTTCTTAACAATTAACATTATGCTGCTCATCCCCTTGTCCAAGCCATTTACCACCGCATCTCCCTGCCTGAAAAACAATCTATCGTAACGCTTTATAAAGAGGACCCAGATGCACGCAGGAGATAGGAAGTGTAGACATAAAACAGAGAATCCATCTACAAGGTCAACATGTAAAATTGAAACAAACATCCAAAGAGGCAGAAGGTTAGTTTGTGATTGGAGACTATAGTTATACTTCACAGTTCGGATGGTGATTTTTGACTTGCAAGCTTTCCCCGTTTTTTTATCCAAACTCAACGACTGCCATTGCTGCTACACACTTCAGATGTTTTCTTAAACCACAAGGCATGCTTCCAAAAATCTGGGTTTTTGTCCGTTAGTCTGTTTGCTATATAGATTGTTTTAAGCGATTTGTGGAGTACTGGTTTATTCCTCGCTGAGAGGCCTTTCAGTTCATACTGGCACAGGTCTTGTTTCACTGTGGTTAACGCGTCTCTCTTACCAGCCTCAGCCAACATCTTTACAAGGTCTTTAACATTTCTTCTGGGGTTGATACACACATTTAGAAAGAAAACTCTAAAAGTCAAATCAAGTCTGTTTATATACCACATCTCAGCAACAAGGCAACTCAAAGTATTTAACATGGAGCATCAAGTGTAGGTGCATATGCAACCACGCAAAGACTGATGTGTGTTTTTGCTTTTGACTGGATCTACAGCAACATCTCTGTGGAAATACTTGCAGTGCTGACACGCAACATCCTCTATGCAGACAACAAAGCAGTGAATCTGCTGAGGAACATTTATCCAGATGTTAAAAACTGACCTAAAGAGTCAGGTCATGGGGCCTGAACGGGCAGACGCTTCTAAACAAGAGGAGTCAAACAGATTTCTTGGGCTGGTCGCCCTGCATCAAGTGACGCAGGTGCTTCACACTTACCAAATAATATTGGACTTCCTCCTTCTGAAATTAGAATCTGCTAAACTAATATCACCCAATTTAGCACCTTTGTATGTTTCCTAAAGATATGAAGCAACAACGAATGACTTTCTAGTTGCTGCCTTTGTGGTTGCAGTCTGCAGCTCTCACACGTGGTTGCAATTATTTTATCAACTCGCCTGTGGATGCCAGAAGCTTCTAGACGACCGCTCTTTGTGTGATGATTGACCTGTGAGGTACAGTCACGCAGTGCTGCTCGAGTTGCTTATGATTTATTCCGTTTCTCTGCGATGTCTGAATGACTCTTCAGAGTTCCTCACTCTCTATGTCTCTCTCGTTGGAAATCCTTGGGTTCCAAACCAGCCCCGATCCAATCGAGTCACCGCCTCTCTGTTACGGAAACACCTCACCCCGGAAACCCTTATCAGTTCCTCGGTCGTCATCTGCAGCTCCGCTCCCAACAATCCACACCTGCCTGAACCGCTCTCCGACGCTGTCCTCTGCTTGACCTTGAGAAACACCATCCGCTCTTCATTGCATCACCGGCGCCTCCTCCAAATGGATGTATTATGTTTGTTAGTGTTGACTTGGTATGTGCTTACACTGAAGCCAGCATTGTTGAAACAGAGACAGCAGCGAATGCTTAGTTAAAGTTTCACACATACACACACTTGACTACCTCAGTCTCAGCAATAGATCAGCTTAACCCCTCAAGGCCACAATTGACAGTGTTGTCTGAAAGGGTTTTCTGAAGATACCCTAACAGGAAACCTTCAGGTGCTCTCCAATCATTTAACACCATTTAAATATTGTATCTTCTTTCTTGCATCATTGCTAACAATAAGAAACTTTGCACAGTAACTGAAAATTGTTGTGCTTGTAATTCACCCCTCGTGTTGAAATCCCAAATTTGTCAATGGAAACAAGAAGCCGAGCTAACTCCTCAAGTCTGATTATGACTTTTGAGCTACACTCACTCTCTACATTCTCTTGAGCGACATACACACAGAATTTACAAATTTCTGTCAGAGTCTGAGCGGCCCCTCAGAGCTCAAAGAGCCTCGTTGTCTCGTGTCGTAGCCGTGGGGAGAATTTTCAATGCGCAGCGTGGGACAGGAGCAGGGCATTGTCCCCTACGGTGCCAACCCTCCTCCATATTCATAGAAGCACAGCGGAATCTAATAAACGTGGGCTCGGGCGAAATCGGTTGTCTCGCACGGGAAAGGCAGTTAATTCCCCGGCAATTCGCTGGCAAACAATGCCTCGGCTATGGCGGTGTGGAAATGCACCGCCGTGGCTCTCAGCTGCGACGAACGCGAGGAACGCGGACGAGGGTGGCTATATCCGTGTGAACATGCCTGAGGGTATACATTGCAACATTGTCTTGCTTTCACATTTCCACTATGCTGTAATTTTCATTGTGGCAAAGCTCTTACCCAGTAGCTTTGGTCCAAAGTACAAACATAATTTTGTCATGGTGCAATGGAAAGTTTCAGAGTAAAAGCAGATGAAATCAAATCAAAACGTCTACTTACATGTGGAGGAAGCCAAATGCAGTCTAACGTACAGTATTTTCATCAGCTTATTCACTTTTTAATTTTATTTCTAAAGTTAAAAATTTGAGGCTTTCATTTTGACACAACTTTTAGGGTTTTATACACATACATATATATATGTTCAATGGTCTTTTTATCAACATTTGATTCACCAAAGTACAAATTTTTGTTTATTATATGGCCATAGACATTAGTGTTAAGGTTAAAAGACCAAAAGTATTTATACCTCTGTTAATAAAATCTGAACCGCAGTCCTAACATGAATATGATAAGCGAATCTGTGGATGATTTGAATTTTTATTCATCCTAGGAAACAAATTTCAAAATATCAACAACTTAGTTTAAACAACAAGTGGTGCTTGTGAGCTCCTCGCTATCCCAATCAGCTGGTGTTTGACAAGTTTATACAGTATTTACAAGTCTGCACAGTCTTTTGTGAAGGCATTTTCAGTTCCTGCTTCTGGGTAAATTGTTACATAAAATGTAACGATTTAAAAAAAAAAAAAAAGTGTGCTTGAAATGTGCTGCTAAAACACAAAATCTTACCAAGTATTTATTGTCTAGTTTCTAGTGCAAACATCTTAGTACACTTTTTACTTTTAACAATAAATTGTCCCCCGTGTTAAATCAAGTGAGTTAAGATATTTGTACTAGAAACAAGACAAAGTATACTTGGTAAAGTTTTGTGTTTTAGCCGTTGTTTTGTTTAGTCATCTCAATGGGAGACAAATTCAGTTCCTTTTGTTATGTTACACTAAGCTACAGTACATTTCCTCCCTCTAGCTAGCCAGTGTTACCAGCTTCCCAGCTCATCATGCGGGTTTATCACTGGACGGCTTCTAGTTGTGTTTTCAACACTCATTTAAAATACTGAAAATTAAAAAGAAACCTCTTTCCACCATCGAAAAAGCACAAGAGGACAGCAAACATTTAACTTTGTAGAAGGGGGGGGGTTGCTCTTATGTCACTGCAGACATCTAATCCACATAACCTGCAGCAGTACACATAATACAAACCAAGACAAAGGCGTGATGTGCAATGACTTCAAAAATGTAGCTCTGCTGCTCGCTGCGAGTTTCAGCCCACTAGCCATCGCAGGCAGAACTTATTTATCACTTTGAGCATCTAAATGGCCCAGTTAACCAGGGATCCCATTACTGGAGTGACTGAAACTCTCACTCTCTGCTCCTGTCGAGCTTTGACTTGTTACCCGCTAATCCGTCTCCCCGAGGCGGCCGTTGCCCGCCGCCCCCGTATCACATCTCCTCTGTACCCATGATGATATGTGTTGGCAAGTCTCACTGCTTACAAAGCCAGAAGAAAAGCCACGCACGCACATGAGATATTTTCTTAAAGACATCAGGACTTCCAGCTTTGTAGCGTTTGAAAAGGTCAAGGTTAGTCAAAAAGCTGTGGAGAAGCTCAGTGCCGGTTGCTTGTATCATATTGTTCCCAGTTGGTAGCGTCGTAGACTTGCATGATAAAAGTCCTGGGTTCAGTGGTCCGAATGTTCTCCACATTTCCGGGTACGCAGTCCAAAAACATGACTGCTAGCTTGATTTATGCTAAATTGCCCTTATCGGTTTCTAGGAAGCGGATGGGTGGATTGATGGATGGATTTATTAACCAATGGTCAGCGATTCAGTGTACGCCTAATGATAAATGGTGCATATCAAAGTTGGTCATGTTTCAAATACATTTTAAAATGCAAAAAACTCACATGGGTTTTCAAGAAAGATTAGAGAACATAGACTTGAATTTGTCTCCAAATATTTGACCTGAAATGTACCAAGATAGGTGTTATATTACGGTAAAGTATCTTACCCGAAAGAATATGTTAAAGTTTTCTTTTCTATATTAAATTGAAGCAGTTAGAAGGTAAACATTTTGTTTCAGATTTTGCCTAATACAGGGACAATCTTGCTCTGTTCCAGGCCTAATGGCAGTAAAATGGTTGCAGAAATGCCACCTGTTTAGATTTCTCTCTAAATCTACTAAAATGCTTTCTAAACTTGCTGGTAACTTTCACCTATTTTTAAACTTGAAAGCCACAGGCGTTTAGATTCAGGTGTTTGACAGGTACTCTTTCAGCTGGACAGGGGTTTCCATTAAATACATCTTGCATTACCTTGTACTTTTCAGTGACGTTATAACTGTTATTATTACTACTATTTAAGCATATCATTGTGGTTTCTCCGTTTTGTTTTTTCTCTTTCTGCAGGTTTAGAGGCAGACTTTAGGAGTTCCCATGCTTCTTTTTCTTCTCTACTCCTGTCTCCTTTATCCCTTTCTTTCAGTCTCTGTGTGCATTACATTTGAAATAAAGCCAAAGCAGTTTCTTATAAAGTTCAGATTTATTTAAGCAGCGCATCAGTACGAAATCCAGATTCACTTCTGTTGGGCCTCACCTTGATACTCAGAGAATAATTCTTAGTGCCATACCAGACATGGACATGTTAAACAAACATAAAAAAAAGAAAGCAAAATCTATTGTTTTGAATATACCTGTTGGAAATAGTAAGACGCATTAGATTCCGCAGTGATGCCAGAAATGGTGTGAAACCCAATTCCTAACCACAGATCCTTCAGTGTCATAGTTTCAATTGCCTTTAATTTACTGCCGACTCTACATTTACAAAGTGTGCATGTTCAGCTAACACACACAACAACGACCAGGTGAAGCAGCTCGCCTGGACAACACCCAAGCTTCTCTTGAGAAAACGTAAAGCCCCCTAAGAGGCTGGACGACCCTGCGTCCATTGTGATTTTTGTCTTTTCTCTGCTGAATTCTCTCTTTGTGGGAGTAATGGAGGAAGAGATAAGATTTTTTAGTGCGGTTTCACACCGCAGTCCCCTCGGCTCCTGCACTTGCGGCTGGCCAATGGGCTGTCTAGTCTGAGGCAGGGAGGTGCAGGGTTACTAGGCGAGGGAGAACAATGGGCCGAGCGCCTGAGTCAGCACTATCACTCTGCCTCGCTCTCCCCGCTATGCACCAGCTTTGCTTTTTTTTTTTTTTTTTCCCTCCAACTTATTTGGTCGACCAATGGCAGCCCTGCTGAGAAAGGAGAATACACACACGCTTTATGAAGACACACACACACAATACACACGCGCACTCACGCCGACGCACACACTCTGAGAAAGAATAAAGTCAGTGGGGGTTGGGTTTTTTTTTTTTTGGTTTTGTTTTTTTCCTCCGAGACAGGAGAAACGCAGCGCTGCTTGTCCAGATGTGAGGGAGGACGAACACGATCCTCGACTTGAACAGTTTATATGTCAAATTATTATTGTATCTCTTTCAACTGTTTCGCATTGCATCGATTTAAAACTGGGTCTTTTGTTTACATTAATAGGTTTTGCACCTTTCACCATTTGATACTTTTGCATCTTTGCTCATTTTGTTTTCAACTTGCGGTATGAACTTGTTGTACCCCAGGATCTTTCATTACTACCATAAACGTGAATATTTACCACAGCGCAGTTTCACACTCCCTTTTGACTAAAAGTAATTTGCTTGCATTTCACTGATACGGACACGTTAATGGCAGTAAACTGAATTCATTTAGGGCTTTATGAGTCATAACGACCACTCACACTGCTTTACCCTAGAGCCACATCCACCCATTCACACACAGTCACACCCGCCTACACACATCGGTGTGTATCGATGCAAGGTTAGCTTAACCTTGCACAGGGGAGGAAATCTTTAAAGGCGGGCATATAAACTAATTTACTGATTTCAAAGTTCTTAAAAAAAATAGAAATACAATGCCTTCTGAGAATAAAGCCAATCATTTCTAAATAGGCCAGCAGTGATTTTCAAGGTTCCACAGATATTTTGAAACCATATATCCATGAGTCTGTGTGTGTTTTCCCTGTATTGGCTTACATGTTTAAAGGCATCTTCCCAAAATGTCTGCGCATACCATCTGCTGCTCAGTGCTAGCCAAACTTTGGGACATATCCAGTGTCTTTTGGAGGTAACAACAAGTCAACAAAACCTGAACTTGAAACTTATGTACACAAGTAAAGCGATGCAGTTTAACTTAGAAAAGTTGCTTTGCTCACAATGAGTAGGCCTTTTTGTAACTGATATTTAGCATCTCAACCAAACATGTTTGTATCAGTAGGGAAATCCAAATGTTTGCTCCATTCTTGGTGGAACCGGATTGGAGAGATGAACTTCACATAATTCTGAAAAACTAAAAATCAATATTAAATAAATGCTGAATCCAAATAATTTCCTCAGAAGGGGTTAAAAGCAACAGACCCGTTTGTGTTTTTGAAAATGAACAACACTTCTTTGAAGAAAGTAGCCGAGCAGTTTTACTGCAGCTCAAGGTGTTTTCACTCCTGACAGTCCGGTAGACTCGGTTCGATTGTGGATCAAAATTGCAACATTTGCTACATTTCCACACTTTAAAAACAATCCAAACCCTTTAAAAAAAACATGTTCACCTCCTCGCCTGTGGTGGCGCTGCAGCATTAAGCTGTCAAGGAAATGACACAACTCCCCTTAAAGAAACTTCACAAAATGCAAACAAAAGCAGAGTGGCATCAGATTTTAGTGGCTGTAGGATTTCTTTTTTGTCATCAGTAAAAGATAAAGAGCCATTTCTCCCGCTAGTGCTATACTCTTGCATTTGCTTTGGTTGCATTTACCCAGAATGCCCTGCGATGTAGTCTGCTTCCTGCTTTTTGAGAAGTCACCAATCCGCTTGGCATTCACACATCCATTCAAACTGCACCAGAGTTCGCTTCAACCGAACCAAGATCTAGTTGTTTAGGCTGATCAGAATCAGATTTTTCGGTCTACGTTAAACTTCGATTGCACGTTCACAAACAAATCGGATTTCCAACCAAATTAATCTTTGTCAGAGTAGACACGTGTTTTGACATAAATTATAGAGGTATTATTAAACATATTTTTCATGGAGCCAGCATTTCTGTATTGAACAAATATTTGTTGGTCTGCTGTAATATTCTAAACTTAAATATTGTGTTTTCATTAACTGTAAACAGAAAGTCACCATAGTTAACAGAAACACTGGCTTGAAAACATCAGTTTGCTTGTAACTAATCTATATAATAACAAACACGTTGAATTCAGTTACTTAAGTAAATCAACTTCTCAATAATAATCTAAGTTATTAGAGGGGCCTTTAAATCTTATTTATGTGTGTTAATCAGCCTAAAGGAAAAAAGGGTTTCTCTATTGTCACATGTCCAAAGTTGAGAAAACCTCCTTTTGTTAAAATGTGTCTTTCATTCACACAAACGTTGCATCAGTAAATCCTCTAATTAGGACACAGCCTGCATTGGGACATTCTCACTGTTAAAAACTCTTGAGCGGTGCCCTCATGACGTCCCGCTTCCTGTTCTTGTACTTGTTTCCTCTGCTCACTGCATGTCCTCTACTGATTTGAGTCACCGGTTTAAAACTCTTCCTTCCTGTTCCTTTGGCTTTTGAACACTTCAGAGCGATTACACACCTTCTCAACACAGAGAGTCATCCGCAAAATTCAACTTATTGCACAGACATATGTTTGTTTAGGTGATTACTCGCTGTCTGTGCTGATGAATCAGCTTCACTGGTTTTATCAGTCGATGGTTAGCTGACTGTGGAACCACTTAGGCTCCGCCCACTGAGCCTAAATCAGCTCACAAACGCACCTTCGTGGCTTTAAGTCCGTCACCTCATGTGAACCCCATAAAGCAGAGGGAGTTTGGCTCCAGAGACTCCCTCCTGCGCGACCCCCAGGGGCCAATGTTGCCTCCTGGTACAGATTGTACAATCCCCTTGACAAGGAATGCCCTGTTCAAACTGCGGCTGTTTATTGCAGGTGATAGCAGGGGGAAAGGTCAAGGGTCAGGTCAGACAGAGCGTCTGTCTTGGTCAGTAGGAAGTAAAGGGTGAGCGGGTTAGTAAATATTGTGGGATGGATGCAGGGGTTGTCTGGGCAGAGGTTGACTTTTTTTTTTTTTTTTTTGGCGATCGAGATGTAAACGTCAAAGCTAAAAGCCAAGATTTTGTTTTTAAGTGTAATATTACCACTGCTGTCGATTGGTTAAAAATGTAATCAAATCAATCACAATACTAACTTTGTAAAGCTTGAAATATGAGTATGCACTCAGTTGTGGTTCTTGCCTTGTGCCAACCAATTAAAATTAAATTTTTTTATTTTTTTTTTTGTAGCAGGTAATATTGTCAACAGTAACTTAAAAAAATATTACTTCACTGCACATGTTAACAATTAGTACCAAACTTGGCAGGGGCGCCACTACATACTTTCTGAGGTGTATGCGAACAACACGTCATCAGCGCCCCCCCCCCCCCCCCCCCCCCCCCCCCCCCCCCCCCCCCCCCCCCCCCCCCCCCCCCCCCCCCCCCCCCCCCC
>CAEGAE010056951.1:0-19872 GCA_903067095.1 Girardinus metallicus
CATAAACAACTCTAAACAGGTGGGTTTTTAGTCGAGATTTAAAGGCACTCAGTGTTTCAGCTGTTTTACAGTTTTCTTTGTTCCAGATTTGTGGTGCATAGAAGCTAACGTGAGGCGCTGTTACGCACGATGACATTTGTCAAACCAAAGCTCTCTGTACCTGTTGAAGAGCCGTGTACTTCACAGTGTAGGAGTAATCATGGTTATCGATTATCTCAAAGTCACGAACTGCCTCCCCGGGGCCTGACGCTGCAAAATGGACCTCAGGTTTGGCCTTCCCAGCTCCCTTCGTGTAGACAGTGAAGTGGGTTGGATTGCCTACTTCCACACCTGGAACAACAAGCAATTTCTAAGTGATGCCTGTCAAACCATCAGATTTAGCCGTAAATGAAGCAGAAATTCCCAATCAGACCCTGAAAGATCTCACCTGTCTTGTTAAGTCCAGGACCCTCCGCTCTCACTTTGCCAGCGTCATGGGAGGGGTCCACCTTCACTTTGAATGGACTGATAGGAATTTCCTGATAAAAGCATTAGAAGCCATCAAGATGACAGAGTTTGGACAGGTGGATGGATACAGCAGATGGCAGCTCTCTCTTGCATGTCAGCTCCAAATTCCTACCTGGTCAGCAAACAGCACCATGATGGTGTACCGGCCCGGGCCGGGAGGAGTGTATTTGACAGTGAAGGTGTCATTGTCATTCTTGATGATGTCAAAGTCGATGTCGGCCTCTGCAGGCCCGACCACCCCCGGGGCGCACTTGATTCCGATGCTGATGTCTCCTAATGGTGCATATAAATAAATTTTAAAAAAAGTTGAACCAAGAGAAGATAAAGTAGCAGTCACCAATATGGGCTGGAATATAATGGCTGAAAAATGTGTCACGATATAAAAGTTTCATATCAGTTGATATCAATAATTATTGATTAGTTTTTTGTTTTAAATATCTGAAATCCTGCCATTTCAGATATTTAAAGGTGACGTGACTTTTCTCCTTTTTAGCCACTCTTTTATCTGGAGCTGTTGTACTCATTTTCTCCTTTTCACTCCACACCATTCTGTTTATTTTTATGCGTTTATGAGGCACGGCGGTACAGTGGTACTGCACAAGTTACCCAACAGATTATTGCTAGCTTACCAAAGAGGAAGCTAATTTAGCTGGTTGTGAGAGACTGAGCGGCTAAAGCTTTTCTTCTGCCTACATCCCCCACAATGCTGTTTGGTTCTGGATCGGAGTTTAATGGAATTATTCAATATTCTTTAAGATGTATTATCTATTGATATTGGTTATGCGTTTATCCCCACATGTATTGTTGTTGATTTATTTCCCAGCCAAAAGTATTACTGATACCTTCTTATCAGTACTGTTCTGCATGAGAGTCACCAGTTCTCCTTTTTTATAAATCACAAGCTGGAGGAGACTTTTCAGCCAGCCAACACCCAGGAGAGCCTTTCCTAACTGCTCACATCAGCTACTCGTGCACGCTCACCTTGGCCGGCCTCGCTGCAGTCCACGGTGAAGTACGTCGGCTCATTCGCTTTGAGCCCCGTCTTCTCCACTCCGGGCCCATAGACCTTGACTTTGTCGGGATGACAGCCCTCTCCAACCAGCACCTAATGAATTCACAGTGTACTTAAAGCAGAGGCAGGCGAGCTGAAGTGCAACTTCTGCAGTCCTCTTACTTTATCTATATTTGGTAAAGTGTAATCGCATTAGATCGATTTAATTTTACATGCCGTATCCGTGGCTGAGCATGTATCTTACCCTGAAGGGGCTGTTGGGCACGTTGACCTCCCCCCAGGTGATAATGATGGTGTGTTTAATGGGTTTGACAGGAGTGTAGGCACACACGAACATGCCGTCTCCCCTGTCGGTGATCTTGATATTGAAGGTGCAGCCTTCGGCGTCCTGGGTAGACAGACAAGCCTCGCAGTCACTTCTGCTGTATGCCAGCCTTATGCAATATAAATGCCACATCCCTATGAATAAAAGATAAAGGCTCTGCAAACCTGTGCAACTCCATACCTGGGCATAGATGTTCAGGTGGCCCTTCCCAGCCATGCGGGCATCAATGGTGAACTCGGTGGGTTTGTTTACGATGACCCCAGTGGGCTGCAAGCCTGGTCCGTAGGCTTTTACCTGCATTTTTATTTTAAGTTTTAAATGTAACAAATAAAGGTTCTTGAAATGCGGTTTTATACTGAAATGAACGGGAGTTACCTTTTCTGGGAAAACATCGTTAACAGCAGGAAGAATGTGAGCCATGAAGGGGCTGTCCTTGATGTCTTCGTCGTCACAGATGACGTGGACGGCGTAATCGCCGGGCTCGGTGGGCCAGTAGCGCACGTCACAGGAGCCGTCGCCCTTGTCATCGCACTCGATTTTAGCCTGCGATGGGCCTTCGATGGAGAAGCCTGGGGAAATTTAACATTCAGACGCTGTAAAAAACATGGCTAGCAACAGTATGCACGTTAACTTTCTCATATTTTGTCTCGTTTCGCCTATAAACTTTCATGTATTTTGTCTGAGTGGTGGATCTATGCAGAGATATCATTAACTTTACAGTGATTGACTTGGCTTTCCTGTCAGCTTAGGAGGACATCCATGTTTTGGTGTCTTTGACGTTGTCCAAAATACTAGTCTGTATCAAACTACAAATAAATAATATGCTTAGTAATTTTACAAAAAAGCTAAATATTTTTTACAGTTTCCAGGAACACAAGATTATGAAAAATACCTAACGATTATAGAATAAATGGAAATCATAGAAATTATTATTCAGTTTAATAACTGTTCTTCATTCAAACCCTTTGGACTTTGGAGGTTTGGAGTTGCGCCACACTATTTCCATTCTCAGATGCCGGATTGAACAGAGCTATTTGATATATCCAAAACTAGTGATGTTGATTTACAACCTAACCTCACTTTAAACTTCTTTACTTCATCCCTGAAGTAAAGCAGTTGCTGCAGTGTTCTCTCTGATGCTGTTTGCTCTCTAATGTTTCTCCAACAAACCTCTACGGTCTTCTCAGAACTGCTGGACTTATATCAAGGCAGAACTGCAGACATGCCGAGTCTAGTTTCTAACTACGGTGTATCATTTTCTTTACACCTCACAATCTCTGTGTGTGGGGTTGTGTTGTAGATACAGAAAGTGGAAAAACTTTAAAGGATGTCAGTGTGTCCGCAAGAGGTTTCAGAACAGTTTGACGAGCTGAAAGCCTTACCCAGAGTTCCAACTTCAGTGCCGATAGCTTCGACCACAAAATCAGCAGATTTTCCCACCATGCCAGTCTTCAGACCCGGGCCCCAGGCCCTAACCTTCTGAAAACTTGCTTCGTCTCCCACCTCCACTTCAAAGGGGCTGTGACGCACACCACAACGTCACTTGGGTTAAGCCTGATAATAGACGAAGACAAAGAGGCTAAAGGCGGCGCCGGGATCCTACCTGCGCGCGATTGGCTGGCCTCCCCAGGTGATGCTCACTGTGTATTTACCGGTACTCAGGGGGTAATACTCGCACTCGTACACTCCGTTCCCAGCGTCCCGCACTTTCACTTGTTCCTCCGCTCCAGCTGAGGATGAACACAGAGGTTTAGCCCAGTCTGACTCTTCACTCAGAACCGCGTGATATGTAGATATGAATAAAACATTCAGACACCGAGCTCAAACTACAGAACATGGTAAAAAAGGTAAAGAGGAGAAAGCGATGGAGAGAAAGAGGAGTCTGTGTGACTCACTTGGTCCTTTGACAGAGACGTTCAGGGCACCGCTGCCAGCTCCTTTGGTGAAAACTTTGAAGTCTGCCACCTCTTTCACTCTCACGCCTTTAGGCTGGAGCCCTCTGCCAGCCGCTCTGCAAGCGTTGGGGTTTATGGCTGGAAGGAAGAAGTGCAAGAGAGAAAATTATTTTTGGGGGGGGGAAACGGGGACAGCAGTTTGACAGTAATGTTAGTATCCAAGCTGAATTCACTGGAGAGTCTTTAAACACTGATGGAAAAGATCCTTGGAACAACACACTAGATCAGATACACAACGCAGAGGGATAAACTAACACATTACAGTGCAGAAAGAGGAGCATCCAACAACATTTCAGTCAAGTCACTTAAAAATGTTGAAGGCAGGCTTTGAAAAGGAGAGATGGCTGATGCAAACTTTAGATATGATGGGAAAACAAACATGTCAACAGCACAAGCAGAGATACCGAAACGAGGACGAACGCAGCAATTCACAGAAATGCAAACGTAAAGACGCTCTACGTCTATGAAAATATTTGTACAACACTGACGGTTTCTGAACAGGACTGAACCACCAAGCAGCGAGAAGACGGAACAGGCGAACCAAGCAAGGCGTTACGCCACGGCGCCCTTAAGTTTCAGGAAAGCACAGAGCGCAGAGCCTGGCATAGGAGGGATGGCGCTGGGATGATTTGACAAGCCCCTCCTATCAGATGCATACTAACTTGGACGGCCAGGTTTTGAGGGAGGGGCACCCTTCGCTCCAGGAGGGGTGCGCACTGACTGAGGAGCTATCTGCAGAGGAGCTCCTGGGGGAGGAGCAACTGCCGGAGCTAGAAATGACAGACAGCGTGGGTTACGGACAGTAGAGGAAGGCTTGGCTGTTTCCAGGGCAAAAACTAAATGATGGAAAATTGTGACAGATAGATCGCCCTGACACCAGCTTGCCCGCTAAGAAATCTGATTTGTCCGACAGTTAATGTACAACGCAGATGGATGGCTCACCCTCCGCGATGTTAACATTGAAAGCGCTCTTGGGGATCTCCTGGCCGGCAAACAACACGTGGATGGTGTGAGGACCCTCCTGCACAGGGCGATAGGTGCAACGGAAAACACTTTCGCCCTTATTTTCCAGGATGAGTTCCACGGTGTCCTTTTTACCCTGTGGATCAACAATGACCACGCTGATGTCACCAGTACCAGCGCCTGAGCGTGACAAAGACATACAGGGTTACCACCAAGTAAAGGAAGGGTTTTTTTTTTTAGAAACAGTTCTGGTGGATAAAGTGTGTTTTAGTAATTACCAGCTGTGTAGATGTCAAAGTAGGTTGGCTTGTTGGCCACGTTGCCTGTAGCGTCCAAACCTGGGCCCCGGGCATGCACTTTGCTTGGGTCGCCCATTGCTTTAGCCACATTGACGGAGTAGGGGCTCTTGTCAATGTCCTGACCTGCAAACAGCACCTTCACCTACAGTCAAAGAAGAAGGGAAGGGAAATGAAAGACGAGTCTGAAATCTTGTGGAATACAAGGTCTGTTTCCCATAAAAACATGCCTCGATTTCTGGCAAGACACGATAAGATTTAGGGGTGTAAGATTATTAGACAGGTTTCCCACATCACTAAATATTTCTCCTGTATATGATTTTAAAAATTCTTATTAAAAGAGCTTAAGATCACTGTCCTAACAATGTTTACATGAAGCACTTTCATGTTTCTACACAAGTATGAGAAAAGCACATGTACAGTATACCATGACACAGAATGACATATTTCTGACCACTTGTACATTTAAATTTCAATCACATAATTAAAAAAAAAGAAGAAAAAAGAACGTATTTATTTATTTTCTAAAGTATTTATTTTTTCATGTTTTTTTATACTAAACACTGGCAGTTTGGCATGACAGCAATACTGTCCAATTTTCTATTAAAAAAAGGCATTGATATTGCTATTGTAATTGGAAAAAATCATTATTATTAGTCCGTATCACTGAATATAATGATTTAATAATATTATTTTTGCTCAAGTCTGCGACAGACTGGTGACCTGTCCAGGGTGACCCCGCCTCTCACCCGGAACGTGGCTGGAGAGGCACCAGCAACCCTCCCGACCCCATTAAGGGACCAGGGTGAACAGAAAATGGATGGATGGATGGATTTTTGCTCAAGTGATAATGATTGTAAGATAAGTGCAATTTTAATGATAATACAGTATAATACTCATGTTATTTGTTGTTTTTTGTGGGGTTTATTGTCCTAAATAAAAGTAACACCAAATAATTATGTTGCAAATATATTAATTAATAACTTTAAAGACTTAAATAACTGTAAGTTTGGTCTTACCTTGTGGACACCCTCCACTTTTGGAAGGTAGGTGACAGTGTAGGTTCCATTCTTGTTTTTGTTGGGCTTAACTTTGGCCTAGAGAGTAAAAAAAGTCAAAAAGTTAAATCTCAAGAAAAGATGCTACACTTTGCAAAAACTTGAAGAGTCAGCTGAACGGATGTTGAGATTTATGACTTGCCTCCTCTTTGTGTCCTTCGGGATCCTCGACAAACACCAGGACTTCCCCGCTGCCCGCCTCCAGAGTTTCTACCGTGAACACGGCGGGCTGTAGGACTTTGTTGCCATGAGGCTCAATACCTGGAAATGCAACACGAAGAGAAACGAGAGAGAGAGTAGAGGCTTCAGGTAAGGCAGCTTGTCGGAAACTGGAAATCATAAAATAGATATTATTCTTTCAATAAATTAACAGAATTGAGTGAAAGAAGGCACAGAGTTTCAGGAAGGCTCAGTCAAAATATTGCCGTACAAAATCTTTGACATTTTTAATTTAGCTTATATACGGTGCCTTGTATTGACAATTTATCCCCTTTAACTTTTCTGCTTTTGGACAGAAAAGTTAGGGTCTAGCTTGCATACCTGGTCCGTAGGCTTTAACCTTGTCTGGGAAAAGCTGCTTGGGTTTTAGAGAAGCGCCGGGTTTCAGCTTGGCCTTGGGGAACTGAGACAGGTACGTCATGACCGAGTGCTCGTCCACATCTGGGTCCACGATTTCCTCAGGGGCGATCACCTGAAACCCAGAATGTGTTGCAGGGGTTAATTGTTCAAAATGCCCAGGATGTTTCTGTGCAAAGACATGCTTTGGTTTTCATTAAAAAAAAAAAAACAATATATGAAAACTGATTCTTAAATGAACTGTATGTCATATTCAACAAGGGTGTGGATTACTCTTTCGGCATAATAGAATTGGATTTAAGGATTAAACGTATTTATTCTCTCCACCTCTGACTTCTCCCTCTCTCTCTCTCTTAAGACACTTGTTTGCCTGTGTATCGCACAGTGGCACAAAGCCACGCTTCACAACGGTTATATTTAACCTTAGGACAACAGGGTTAAGCCACCATGGGGGGATTTTATCCTGAGCCAGACCTCTCCCCACATCTACTTAACAACGCCACACTGGATTCCAGTCCCCTCCACCCACCCAGTCTTGCAGAGCCGTGACATTACACCACTGGCTATCTAACACAGGCAAATGCTCGCTGGGAATAGATAACAATGTCTCTTAGCAAAACAAGTAAACAGCCCGCATGGTGCCCATTGTTATTCAGGGGAACGCTTACAAATGTACATCATTTAGTTGCCGGCATGGAGCGTGTTGAGAAATCTCACAACAAATTTGTGAACTTTACCAAATAAAACGCAATCGCCTGCCGAGAGGTACAAAAAAAAGACGATGGAGGCGGTTGGGGGGGGGAAGGCAGAGCTGGGTAATAAATATTTCATTTCATTCTCCGGGATGTTATCCTGGGAAAACACCAGCCTCAAACATAATCCTGTTTTTAATTGATAATTTTTATTTATTTATTTTTCTAATTAGATGTTTGCACTGGCAAACTATTGGATGCTTTGGGTTGCTTTGTGCTTCTTCTGCGATTTCATTCTTGACTTAAAAGAGAACAAAGCAAACACCCCTGCTTCTGTTTGCTGTTCCTTAATGAGATCAGGTTCACGGTGCCGAGCGGCGAGCCGCACCCCGCGCCTGGCGTCTGGGATGGATCTTACCTGAGGGACGCCCAGCCAGTCGTCGGCCTGTTGCATGGCTTCTCTGGCATTCTGCACAGGCTGATTGGGGTCCCACTCTGCCCAGTCGGGACACAGACCTAGCAGGAACACAAAAGAGGCCAATTAGGAAAAGGCGTGCAACGAAAGGCAGTCGCTATAAAAAGGCCTCTTAGGCTGTCAGTGCTATCTCTGCAGCGCTTGTGTAGCACTGCGAGACTGGCTGACCTTACCCACGCTGCCCTGCTGCAAGCGGTTCTGTATGTGTGACAGCGGATGTCTCTATTGAGAATTCACGAGAGGCAGCTTCGACAGACACAGCAGTGCGCTCGCTGTGGCTGAGCCTCGCATGCTCCGGGCTGCTAATGCCTAAATTGGATTAGTGCTGGTAATGGAATGGTCACTCACTCAGAAGACCAATGAAAGCGCACCACAGAATGCTATGATCTGATCAATGTTGACACAGAACCACTGGACACATGGGTTTCTTTAAAAAAAAATAAAAAAATAATTCATATTCAATAAATTTGTATATGAGTCTCGTTTATCAGATTTAAAGTACTTTCTGTTGTTAAAAATAGTTTTTTTTAATTGGTTTGTAGCAATACTCTAATTTTAAATGTCATGTTTTCATTTCATTTAAGTGGAAAATCATCATAATTAGCAGAAGTAAAGGCATTCAAACATTCGACTTTGTGTAATTAATCGATGCAGTTTGTTTCACTTAGTGATAAGGTTCCTGAAACAAATGAGTTTTACAATAATTTTCCAACTTATTAGTGGGTTTGTACTCTGTAGCTGTAAACATAACATAAAGAAGAACTATACATGGTTAAAAAAACAAAAGAGGAATTATCTTTCCCACTGCTCAGCTTTGTCACAGCCTGGTTAGTGAACATGCTTTTATAAATTTGAGTTAAATCAGAACTTTAACGTTCCTAACTCGGTTCCTGTATGCTCTCATGACAGAATTTCAGACCACAATTTCCAAAGCTCTAAATCTTACAATGAAATCATGTCAAGTATTTCTGTAGTGGTCATTTTGCAAAGGAAGGATGAATTGCTACAACCTTTATACAATAGGGAATAAGTGCAAATGTTTAATCCATGATCGATTTGCCAGTGGGTGACACATATCCCACAGTGTTCCAGACTTTTGCAGACTGTACAGAATCCCTGCACACACCGCAGCTACCTCCTCATTCTGTCTTTGGACCAGCAGATGAGACAAAAACGACCTTGTATGGTCATTGCAGTAGCACTGTGTTTAAAAGATGCGTCTCCTCAGATCAATGGCTCCTATAAACACAGTCAAACACGGTGTTCCACACTTGTTACTCCCCCACTTTGTTTGAAGCAAACCCTAGGGAGGACTCACTCTTTAGCATTCATTGTTGGAGGCGAAAGCCTCAGCTGGCTGTTGATCAACTCAGCGTCCTTGTGGTCGTTGGATCTGAGGCTTAAGCAACTCCCTATGACAGATTACGCTGCATTTTGTTGCAGCCAAACATCCCCCCTCAACTCCCCTCGATGGAAGAGGAGGAATGGTGCCCAAATTTGGGGGTGTTGTGTAGCACCGAGGCTATAAACACTAAAGCCAGACTTGGGCCTGTGGGCTTTGTAACACTGAAAGTCAAATGGTTTAGTTATTATGGGACAGCTGACAGGGCAACTTTCCAAACACAATCAGAAACCTCCTTTTGAATGTAACAAAACCCTAAATAGACACTCTATGACGATGATATTTGAACGGTGATCAGTGATTACCTGTTTACAAAGTGACCTGAGATCGCAAAGTGGGATTTGAACTCCTTAACTGTCACTCAGAAAGCACTAATGACGCCCGTGTCATTAAAGGGTTAAAGCAGACAAAGGGTAACTGCGCCGCAAATTTTCTGACTCAGCATTTCCAGCGGTCACTTTGAGCTCCTTACCAGGGGCGCAGTTGTCCACCAGGGCTCCGAGGGCTTTCCCGTCTCGCCAGTCGCGGTTGAAGTTGTTGATGGGCAGCTGCGGCACCTTGTTCTGAATCCAGCCCAGCAGGCGCTGCTTGGGGGTCAGCTTCTTGGTCTCCTCGTCGTCCTCGTCGTCCCACATGGGCATCGAGATGGAGTAGTGGAGGATGAGTGTCCATATGAGACCCAGGATGAGCTTTAGATTCCCGTCCACAATGGCTTTACTGTCTGTAGTGAGACAACAGAGACAATGGGGTTCATGAAGGGTTGAGCCGTTGCACACATTTGGATGATCAAAAGTATTTCAAAGTATTTAATGCAAAGGATTTTCTGAAAATCTCTCTTCCTTGCAGTTCTTAAGAGACGGTCACTCTATTTTAAGAAAGAAAAAAAAAAAACGATGACTGGCTGCTGAGGTGTAAAGAATGCAGCACTCCTCACGAGTCCCCCATACCCACCACCCCCTTGCTCCTTGAGGCATTTTCTCCAAGACAGCTGTCTGGCTGAAAACCCTGTGACAGTTTGTCATGCAATCACAATAGTCCACTCTGAACGCAGTGACAGCTGAGGATGTGTGGAGAAATGGATCTCCTCTCTGCATAAATGCCACTTGGATTTCAATTACTCCCCTAAAGTTGCTGCGCCAGAGAGAGATAAATCAAATAGGCGTAGATTAGAGTCCCCTCGCAGTGTCCACGCAGCTCATTTCCAAAAGTTCTCAGAGGGGGGAAAAGTTTGTCAAAGAGGCTCACCAAGTCGCACTCGGATGCTGAAATTCAGCTATTAAAGCCAAACATTTACAACCTCTGAGGAGTTGGAAACTTTAATTTTTTTTTCTTCTTTTTCTTCTTTTTTATTGATTAACAAAGTTGCTTAACTGAGGGCAGTTAAGCAACTTTGCTTTGCTTTTCAGACCGGTTATGTTTGATGTGTCGCTGCTTGATTGGCAGAGACAGGTGGGACCGATGTCTGTCCGGCTTTACGGGTGACCGTGTGGCCAAAGAGGCATCCATCAAACCGTATCTAGTTACACGCCGTGACACATGTGCAACTGGTGATTCTCTTCGGCGTCCCCGCTGCAACGAGGCTCAAGACTGTATTTTCGGAGGGCTCCCTTCTCTCGCTAGAGTGTGCCAGAAAGTATAATGCCGGCACATTATGCTTGCCGGATTGCTTTGACGGACCTTTTTTCCATCAAAGCAATCTTGACCTAGGGCCAGCTAGGCTGTACAGCGGGGATGTCTGTGCCAAGCAGAATATTAAGCATGAGTCTCATTAGCCATGAGGAGCAGCGTTTAAGGTATAATCTGTGATTGTGACCTTTGGTCTCCTGTGATCAGCAGCGGGGCTGGAGATTGAATCTGGCCATTTGCAGTGTGGGTATACACACACACAGACACCGGAAGGGTGTGCGGGGGGTCTCTCCTTCATAGTCTGACAGCCAAAACCTCAACCCTGCCAGGAATTTCACTGAAATGTGGGAGCATCACTAAAACAGATAAATACTGTCAAACTCTAAAAGGTGCTTCTTAGGAAATTGGTGCTTTTCAAATCAAAACTCCAATTTTGAACAAGTCTGATTCTTTTAAATTAGAAACTAAAAGACCTGCAGGTTGTCTGATAAAGTTTGGACTTAAACAGAAAATATGGGAACCCCATTTATCCTGATTTATGCATCAAAGCATCAAGCCTAATCTATATCTGATTTTAATTAAACTAAAACAGAGCGGATCAAAGTACACGCTGTTGGTCAATGCATTTAAAGACCAATAATAGAAGGAGTTCTTGGACGTAATGCATTTATTTAATTGTTTTATCCATTGACAAATCTGGTTTTATTTATATCAAAATTTGAACTTATTGGTTCCGATCAGAACCTATAAATGAAAAACCGGTCTGGTCAAATTTTTAAGCCGTTTGACTGATGTACAACTCATTCTGCACTCTATTTAAGTCACTCCTTTGTAATTATGTGGATGTGATGAATAACACAATCATATGGCAAGCTAATACAACCTGTGTGACAGTCCCAACGGACTTAATGCGCCCGATATGCACAAGCGCATATCGGGCGCCCAAAACAGGACTCCCCACCCCCGACCTGCCAGACACAGCTGTGTTTGTGAATGTGTGAGTGAGACTAATGTCCATCTGTGTAAAAACTGTATCATTCTCATTAGCACAGCCTTGATACTTTTCCAGCCCATAGCTCAGCACTCTGCAGCAGCAGGAGTTAGTTCAAGCTGGCAGAGCAGCCTCTGGGTAAGGGACCCGATCCAACTCTGCGACCTCGGTGACACATCCTGCAGTAACTTTCCAATAAGCTCCTGACCCCCAACTCAACACTGTCGACACAGAGGCCTCCAAAACCACATCTCTGTTGCCTGGCACCTGGACTAATAAAACACCGAGGCGATTATACCTTTTTTTTTATTTTTTTAAATCAATTATATTTAATTTTGGATTCCACAGCTAATTATAGGTCAGCGCATGCTTATCTAACGTGACCAGTATGATGTGCAATCTGTCTAAGACAGCACATCACTCTGTAAATTCCATTGCAAAAGTGAAACATGGTAATGGTAGGATCATCCTATGGGATTACTTTTATTTAGCAGGCGACAGCGAGGCATCTTAAAGCTGATTGGAAGATGGGTGGAGCCCGAATGAAGAAACCTGTTGGAGTCTGCAAAGGCCTTCAGACTAATGAAGGTTTACCTTCCAGTGGTTCGATGACTCTTAAAAATACAACTAGAGATGCAGCGGCATGGTTTAAATCTATGGTTCTCAAACTGTCTGAGAACCACTACCCTGATGGGCCTTGTCCCGCTTTTATGGTACTCAGAAGAAATTATGTCATTAATTATTGGTAGAGTAAATACAAGCATAGTAACCACAATAATGAACGATAGTGAACCAATAATTGGTATCAAATCAGACAGAAACTGGTTCCAGTGGTAGTTCTTACCTGATAATTTCCCTGCATCTTCTTATTTATTTATTTATTTATTTATTTATTTATTTGTAGCACCGAACCAAAGTGTTTACCAAAGAAGGTTATGCAGAATAGTGTGACTGATTAACCGGACACAATTCAAGAGAAAAAAATTACAAAAAAACTATTTTTCAAAACAAGTTTTTAAATGCAAGGCATCCATGTTTACAGGTCAGGACTGATGAGAAACCTCAGAACTTTCTGACTTCTAGGTGCCTTTCTGGTATATATATATATATTTTTATTTTATTTTATATGTTTTACTTTAAACTGGACCCACAATTAAACTACACCCTTCAATAAGACCTAAAAAAGTCAAACTCCTGTTGCATAAAACAATGGTACTCAGGAAAATCTCAGCTGCGTCCATGTCCTTTGAGAAGGACTGGTTAAAATTGTCAGAATGACCCAATTTTGCATTCAATATGGCTCAGAGTCATCTATTTTGGGGGAAATTAGCAACTAGATGTATAAATAAATATCAGAGACACGATGACCTCCAAAGACTTGCAGTATTACCTGCAGAGAAAGGTCATTCTATAAATGCACGCCTGATGACACTTGAACTCACTATGAAATCAATAATGTTCAAATGATGTAAAAAAAAAAAAAAAAAAACCCAGCATAGCAGCTCACCTATTGAGACCAGTTTGATGTGCTCCCTGTCCAAGAACTCCAGCGCCACGGACACGTTCTCCAGCTTCATCTGACGGAAGTTGGGCCTGCTGTGGTGCTTCCTGTACATCTTCTTCTGACTCAGCACCTCCAGGAGCGAGATGAGCTTCAGGCCGTCGCTGAAATCTCTCTGAAGGTCGGTGATGGTCTTGTTGACGCACTTCAGGTGCTCGTTGCACCACCTGGTGAAGGTGTTCTGCTGGATCTTCTTCCACGGCGCGTCCTCGGCCAGGTCCTTCTCCGTGGCGGGCATCTCGTCGTCCTCCTCGTCCCCAAAGTCCGTGGCCTGGTAGTACTGCGGAGGCAGCTGGTCCTCGCCGTAGTTGTTGCTCATCATGATGGCCCTGTCCGCGTCCACTTTCTTTCTTTTTTTTTTTTTTTTTTTTAATAGCTCGGCGGTGACACCCGTGTGTGGAACTGCGATGGAAACTTTTAGCGGGTCGATGGCAAAGAGCGAAAGGGGGAAAAGTTCAGTTGAGACCGAGGAAGGATTGTTCGGACACGGATGCGAAGAATCCCTCTGGTGCCGGTGACTGCGGGGGGGTTAAACGATCCGATAAAGCAGGAGGCTTTTCTTCTTTTGGCACCTTCTGGAGAAGTTGTCCTATGAGGATTGTACTTGGAGAAGAGAGAAGAAGAAGAAAAAAAGTAGTGGATGTAGAGGCAGGTGAGCTGGAGCAGAGAGTGTTTAACTTGCATGCAGAGAGGAGGACGGACATGGGGCTTTTAAAGGGGCCCCGGGCCGCGTCACTCTGCGTCTGTGATCATGGTCTATTTGTTAATCCATGAGGAAAACGGGAGTCGGGCTCGGTTTTCGCGGAGGACGAGGTGTGCTGTGATTGGTCAGACCCCGAGCAGCGCAACAGTTGTGGCATGCACCTTTATTTTTAGGAGCTCCAATTCGGGCGACTGGGAGGGAGGAGTGGACCGGGTCTCACTGACCGATTGTTGTGGATGTGTGTCATTCTGCGAGGGGGGTGGAGGGGCAAGTGGATGAACAACCGGACTAAGAAAAGAAGGAGTAGTGAGTCCCGAGGGACCACGGGGTGTCAATGTTACAATTCAAGATTTTTGGTTTCTCTCTCTCTCTCTCTCTCAAATTAAAATCCTCCTGTGAGTCCTATAAAGAAGAAAAGATTGTGGTTAAAAAGAATGAGGTCATTATATGAGGTGACTGAATCGTGTGTCTGACAGCTTTCTGCCACCACAGTGAGATATGCATTTCAAGCAAAGGTCAGCGTGCTCACAGAGGCTTACCAGATTATATGTTGTACCATATGGACTATGTTCAAAAAAAATAACTCCCTATTTGGATGGGCAGATTCGAGTTCTTGCACTTTGCAGTTGCAGAAGAACCCTGCAAAAGAATTCATGGCCTTTTCACATTTTGTCTCGGTGTGTGTCGGCTACACGCCCAGCAAATCTGGCATTTGTAGAAAAAGGTGCTCCTGAACATGACATGCCTTCAGTGCAGCATGGTGAGGGCAGCATAAGGCAGTATTTTTCTTCAGCAAACAAACAAAACTAAATTGGGGCTGTGAAAGACTTGAAGCTTCACCTTCCAGCAGGATAAATGTCCTAAACATACAAGCAGAACCATTCCAGGTTTCCTCTGCTGCTGCGTTTTTGTTGCACTTATTTCACATGGTCAAACTAATTCTGAGGAACTACAGAAAGTCGTTTTCAAATCGTGATTTTATTTTCTAAGGGAAACATCTGTCCAAACCAACCTGGCTCTATGTAAAACTTGCACCATACCTCTGCGATCATATTGAACTCTGATTAACAACAAAAGCAGAGTTCAGATTACCTGGCCACATAACAAGGAGTAGGTTAAAAGATCATATCCTCTGTGGTGGTGCAGGGGTTAAGCACCACCCACATATGGAGGCCTTAGTCCTCGACGTGGCTGTCGCAGGTTCGATTCCCAGCCTGGTAACCTTTGTCGCATGTCTTCCCCCCCTTCTCTCATTACCCTCTTTCCTGTCAATTCACTATCAAATAAAGGCCACTAGAGCCAACAAAATCTTTAAAAAAAAAAAAAAGATTATATCCTCCTCTAAAGAAATTCAGAAAAAGTAAACTGGAACAAGAAATAATCCCATATCCAAGGCTTTGGATATGGGATTTATATAGTGCTTTATTAAGTCCAGAGGACTCCAAAAGCACTTTACGCTGCATTGAGTCATTAACCCATTCACACACAGTAATGAGCTACTACTGCTCTTGGGTCTGGAAAGTGAGGCTGCCATGCACCAGCGCCACTGGTTCCTCTGGTCGATCCTAAGCTTAAACCAACGTGGGTTATAAAGAAGGACGATGCTCTGAAACATAAAGTCTTCCTCTGAATGGCTCTAAAGGCAAACGCAAAAGGTTTGGATTGGCCTAGTTAAAGTGTACACTTAATCCCTCTAATCAAGAGTCAAGCAGTTTGTTTGTGCTTGACATCCATATGACATGGCTGAATTAAAACTCTTCTGCAAAGAAGAGTGAGCTAAAATTCCTTCACCGCAACGTAAAAGCCGATTTCTGCTTATAGCAAATGCCTTATGGCAGCTAATATCACTATGTATTGGCACAACCAGTTACTATGGATACATTTTACATATAACCAGGTTGGCTTGGGTAAAACTGTTCTCGTAATAAAGGAAAACCATTCGTTGAAAACATTTTTGCATTTACTCAGGTTTTTGTCTGACGCTAAGCTACAGCAGATACGTCCAGCTTAATGATTACGAAAATGACATTTTCTCAGAAATAAATCGAATTTTCAGGGCAGAAAGCAGCTTCTGCAACGTGAAAGTTTGTTTGGTTGAATTTCCAGCAAGTGAAAGTGTCATCTCCAGATCTGCTCACTGACAGTACTGTGAGGAGGCAGTACATAAGTTTATAGAAAAAAAAAAAAAAAAAAAAAAAAATATCCTGAGGAGTCAGTAAATGTTTGCAGCAGGTTCTGGGATTGTCATGGTGTTGTGACTCAGCACTGGTTGACACCAGCTGCCAGCTCCAGCTTGGATAAATAAGTGGGAGGTAAGAATAACTGTGACACATGCAGAAAGCGCTCTCCGGAGGGCGGTCCCGGCGGGGGGACCCCAGGTGGGTCTCCTGAAAGGTCATCTGATACCACTGAACATTTGAGGTGTGTCTTTAAACCCTACAGCTTTCTTGTTTTACTTCCAGCCTTCGTCGTGTTCGGCGTGAAGCAGTTATCTGATCTAAACATAGAGCGTGCAGTCACTTAAAGTGAGTCAGCGCCTGTCTGAGGGCTCTGCGGATGTTCAGGTGTCATCCTTTTCAAACCGAGTTTGCTTCCAGACGGAGTACTCACCTCCTGACTTCCAGTCATGATGCAGCCTGAGCGGTTACAGTAAGGCCCGAAGCAGGCGCCGGAACATTCTGCAGTGATAAGAACCACTTAAAAAATAGAGATATGCTACGAGCTGGAAGAATTACACAGCCAAATGAAAATCTTTTTTAAAAAAAACAGCTTTAAAAAAAAATCACAAGACTTGGGAAAATTCACGAGGAGAAACTTTGGAACAGATTGGTGGCTGTATTATGCTGTGGGAAATGTTTAAAAAACGTTTGGATTATGTTCTCAGACTTTTCTTTTTGCTGCTATATTTTACGAGTCACCGTTAACACACACCCTTTAAAGTCGTTCTAAATTATTTTTATTTGACAAAACAGAAGTAAAGTTTGCCAGAATTTATTCTCATTCATTTATCATAGTTTCACAAATACAAAATTGCAAAACTCCCCCATGTTAATAAGATGCTTCTCAATGTGGTTCCAGCTCTTCTGCTGGAGGTAAGTGATCAGAATGGTCTAAAGCTCAGTTCATTCATTACCTTTTTTTTTTTTTTAAGTAGTCAAAAAGTGATGAAAATAGAGCAAATAAATAAATAAATCGCTGCGCTTCATCTGTTGATCAGGCCTTTTGACTTTTTATCTTTAAAGCTCGCCCGTGGCTTTTTCACTATCTGCCTCGCACCTTTTTTTTTTTAATTAGCTTTTCCCCGGTTTGCCTGTCAGTTGACTGCATTAATTATTTAAAAAGAGATTCGGGGTGAATTTGCTGTGCAGATAGGCCCAGGGCCATAGGCTATTTGATTAGCCCATTAAGACACTTTTTAATCCTTTAGCTGCAACTCTGACACAGAATGAGACAGGAACCTGATTCAGGATCCTAAGGGAGGTTTGGCCGACTTGGGGGAAACTAATTTACTTTAAACCTAGGCTGGCTTTTTACACAAAGCTGCACATCCAGGGTACTTTCGGATAATTAGATTTCCCTAATCTCAGCAAACCCATGAGGTGTGTGCAGTGCGGCAGCGGCTTGCGGCTCGGAGGCCTCGTCGTCAGCCACGTTAACACGCCACTTCCCCGCCGCCTGCCTGCGTCCAAACTGCGGCTGTGAGATCGTGTCACGTCTGCGGAGTGACGGTTATTAATATCCGTACAACCCGTGTGTAACGCGACGCCTTCAGAGGGACGGCTCCAGCTCCTGCTGAATGTTTTTCATGAATGGGACTCCCGGACACCTTAAACCTTGTGAGCATGACGGTCGGTGAGGTCAGCCGCCCGGGAAAGAAAGTGCCCCTCAGACATCATGTGGGTTGGATATATTTATTTTCTCGACTCATTCGCAGTGCAAAATAGGCCTCCGGGTAACAAAATAGCCACGACTATATATTGGAGACAAACAACGCAATAAATATGCAAAAGCGGCAAGCTTCGAAATACTGTGCAACATGGACGCTTCGCAAACAGTAGTAAGAACTCTGAAAGGAAACAAAAATAAAGACGATGTCCTAAATTGCCCGGCAGAGGCGTTTGTACCAGTTGATCTTTTTCACATTTTTGTTTTATTTCAAAGAACAGACTTTTAAGGAGTTTCACGGGGACTGGGTAAGACCGACGTAATGTTTCTCATAATTGTGACATGGAGTAAAAAGGATGCGTGCGCTTGTCTTCAGCCCGATTGGCTTCAACAGTCTCCTATTATGTGAATGCCTCCACCTGTGTGACTTAATCTCATTATGAATCCAGCTGTTCTTTGAAGGCCTCAGAGGTTCGTTCACGAACAAACAGAATCATGAAGACCAAGTGGAGAGGAGACGGAGAACAGGTGTTGGGTTACAAAACAATACCAGCCAGAACGGAACTTTGTCACCAACAAGCAAAACGCCGTGAGGCAGAAAACCAATACTTCAGGTCACCCTGAATGTACCAGCCCTACTTTGAGACATGGTAGAGGCCGTATCATGCTGTGGGGAGTAATTTTCTTCAGCCTCTTGCAGATTTATGGAGGGAAATCAGCGAGAGGCTGTGGCCACACACATACAGCTGGAGGTACAAGGAAATTATTTAAACCACTTTTTTTTTCTTTTTTTTTTAGAATGGTCTAGTGAAAGTATAAATGCAATTGTGAGTCTGTGCAAAGACTTGAACACGAATGTTCTCCATTCAGTCTGACTGAAGCTTTGATGAACGTTTTCTTTCCACTTCATGCAGTCCTTCGCGTTGGCCCATCACATAAAATGCCAAAGAGATAAAATGCAGTTTGTAGTTTGTAAAGTGACAAAACGTGGAGACATTCACAGCGAACGATTGCTTTTGCAAGGCGCTGAACATAATGCAATATTTAATAGGTCTTCGGTCCGTGTTATAAGTTGGTCAAGTAGTGGCAGCTGCGGTCCTGTGGCGCGTGTCTACTTCATAAAATCTCACCGAAGGCAGATAAAGCTCATTAAAACTCTGTTTGACAATAAAAGTGTCTGAAATTCAGAAGACTGACCAAAAAAAAAAAAAAAGGAAGGTTTCCTGTTGGCTAAATGCATGCGACAGCTGCCAGAGGGTTTTTAAGAAAGACGTCTGGAAAGTAGTCCTCTGACTAACGATACCATAAATAAACATTTACATAGCTTAGAGTTTGGCTATCAAATATACAATGCTCTTTAAAATAGAATTAACTTTCTACAAAGCTAGTACAAATGGATTTAAGAAATAACTCTCTCCCATAGTACTGCATGTTGCCTCTATTTACAGGAAATAGAAAGGAATCAAATTCACATAACCAACATATATATAGTTTTGCGTTTGTATGCGTTTCTAGCATGCTTTGAGTTCGAAGCGATTGTCACAAAAAAAAGAACATTTCACAAATGTAAACAATGTCCTTCGATTACATACAGAAGTCAGCAGTAGATGATGCTTAGGTAGGTTTTATGATCTCCTATGTACAAGATTCAGACACAAATCACATCCTATTCTAAACTTCTAATAGATCCTCAAAACAAAACATTTGGTACTTTGTCAGATCTTCACACTTTGAAACGGGCAGTAATCATTTTCTAACTGTGTACCTTTAAAAAGCTGAGGAGGTTTCCCAAACATTTAGCCAACAAAGCCTCACAGAGTAAAAAAAAAAAAAAAAAAAAACTAT
>CAEGAE010056955.1:0-36185 GCA_903067095.1 Girardinus metallicus
TGTTTGTCCTGTGTGTCTCTGTGTTGCCCTGCGACAGACTGGTGACCTGTCCAGGGTGTACCCCGCCTCTCACCCGGAACGTTAGCTGGAGATGGGCACCAGCAACCCTCCCGACCCCATTAAGGGACAAAGGGTGAACAGAAAATGGATGGATGGATGGATGAATAAATCTTGCCATTGCTTATCGTTGGCTTCTAAATTGTTGATTGCCATAATTTCTGATGAGATCATCGATGTTCCCTGAATACAGGTCAAGTATTAACAAGACTCTCTAATTTGAATATTAAAAGCTAAAAAAGGATAAACGTGTTGTTGGTAGCGTGTGACCGGGTGACTTCACACGTAAGTGCAGCTCCATAAACAGACACAAAGCTGCCTCCCTCCATCACACCTGGCCTCCCTGAGCCTCCTCCTGTTACTCTGGTGTAATGGGGCGTGCTGTAACCAGCTCAGCGCAGCCTGAATGCATCAGGTGTTTGTGCTGCTGCGAACGCGGGGGGGAGGGCCAATGACCCAGAAAGCTGCTGCTAATCACAGGTACCACAGGACAGGACAGAGGAGCCCTTCCATTATAGGCGTTCTGATGCTTGGGATGAGCTACTGTATGTCTTCAGTGGATGAGAATGCAACAGTATGATGCTGTGGAGAGCATCATACACTGTAAAACCTAATTAGTTAAGAAAAATATATGTAAATGTGTTGCCTCCATATTTCCATTAACTTCCATTACATTAACTGATTGCGTAACATTAATTTTAGTGAGCGTGACAGCACTTTTTTTTTAACTTGAAAACACTTATTTTAAAAGAAAACTATTTAACTGAAACAGCTCCTGGGTCTTGCTTTTAAATGTATTCTTTGCTCAAATTTTGACAGACAATATAGAAAACAGTGACGGTTTATTTACTTTTTCACTCATGAGCAGCTATTAGCAAACACCTGGTGGAACAGTTGATCAGGTGAACTCATCATAGGAGCTACTTCTTATTGTAACGCTGGTAAAAACGTCGTTAAATCGTTACTAGAAGAGAGATGTTGTGTTGACTTCCTGGAGGCGGAGTTTCAGAAAGAGCTGGAGCTTCTTAAACAACAGAGGCTCAATTGCCAGGTGTTAAATCAAGTCAAATTTCTTTTAAGTCACAAGTAAAATGTACAGCATTTTTATAACAACTGGAGGTAACATAGTTACTTGATTGTGCTACAAAATGTGCCTGGAAAACTTTTACTAACTTTTAAAACCTTTTTACCTCAAAAACCTCTCAACTTGTTTAAACTGATTTTTTCTTTTTTTTTTTTATTAACGTCAACATTTTAATTTGCCAATTGAGTGTTAACAAAACTTTGACTGAAGTTGGGTTATATTCACTCATCTTTTTCAGTGAAACACATGGTAACAGCCTACAGCGTAGTGCCCGATGCCCCACAGCTCAAACCTGTGTGCGGTTGAAGGCCACCCTGGCGAACACGGCCTGGGACACGCTGGCCCTCTTCAGCTCATCCCTGACCTGCTGGTAGATTTCAGAGGACACCTCGGCGGCCGAAGGGTTGGTCCCGGGATGGTCGCCCGCTCCTTTGGAGGAACCCCGGGGGATGGGCGGATGGTTGAGGAACTGCTGGTTGAGGCTCTGAGGGTGCTGGTGGGCCAGCAGGCGGCTCACGGCCAGCTGCTGGTTGATGAGGTGGGCCATGGCGAGCTGCTGGCGAACCAGCTGCGGGGAGAGCTGCGGCGAGAGGAGCCCACCTGGCCCCAGCAGGGGCTGCAGTGCACCCGGCGGAGGCGGCGGGGGAGGAGGTGGCACCTGCCCTGTGCGGAGGGGGGGGCTGTGGTGGAGGGGGCCGTGAGGCGATGGCTGCTGTTGGGGCGGAGGGGGCTGCTGAAGTGGCTGCGATGGGGCCTGAGGGTCCCCGGATCCGGCTTTGAGGAGGGGGCCGCCGGCGCTCAGGTGGCTGAGCTGAGCCAGGTGGGGTGGGGGCCTTGGCCCCAACACGCAGAAGTCCGACATGTTGTCCCTCTCAACTGGAGTCAGGAGAAGCAACATTAAACAAGCACCAAAAAAACAAAACAAAACGAAAGCGACCTGAGAGAGTTAAAGTCTTACTTTTAATGTCTGCGGCGTCGCGACCCGCCCACATCTTCTCCAGGTAATCGCCTGCTTAAAACAACGAGCAGAGAGTCAGTAGCTGCGTCTGCATTGGAATTGCGAAAATAAATTGAATTTAGAAAAACGTTTTCCCGCTGGAATGAGGTACTGAAATGACTGTATTTCACTAAACTGCAGTAGAAACACTTTTTTCGCAGGTCCATCTCGGTCGAACTCAGAATACTGAGAGCCGTCTGCGACGACCCATAAGCTTTAACATGTTTTAGTTAGTGCTTCTGATTTCAGTCGGATGAGATTCCAAAGCAGAGCCCAGACAACAGCACCCTTACTGGGACAGGCAGAATTTGGAAACTTTGGTTGGTCCTTTGGAAATCTCAGAGATGATGAAAGGGCCTGAACTTTCTGCCAAATACACACAGGAACTGTCATAACATTCATGGTAACTGCTCATATAAAATGCTAAACTTGTTAAAAAATGTATTTATATGAGCTCCATAAAGTTTGCTCTTGTTTTAAAATGACTGAACCTGGCTCACCAGCAACTTGTCTGTCACACAGCATTGTTGTCATATTTTCTAGAATTCTTAAATTCTAGAAGTTTTGAATTTCTAAATTGTCCGTAAAGAACAATGTCCGTCAATGTCAGTGTCCCTAAAGCAGTGTCAGCTTTACAGACACTGCGGATCGGAAATCTTTCCTAAAATTCAAATTTTTAATTTCATCAACATCTATATTCCATTTTTTCCTCATCTTTATTTTGGAATATATTGTTAAAGAACCATGGTAAAAATAATAATCTCCTGGAATATGAAAGAATTGCATTTGCATGTTGTTGAGGTTCTCTTGCTTAAACATTTTAAGAGTATTTAAAATTATGGGTTGACATTTATCGCATCATTTATCATTTATCGTGATAAATTTCTTATCATGACAAGAATTCCTATTTATTTTTATCATTATAAGTTTCAATTAATGATGTTAAAAAAAACTGTCTGAATTCTCAGAGTTGTTAGTTTTACTATTTTCTCCTCTGCTTGTTCAAGGAAATTACCAATAAATATTAATTCACTTGAAAATATGATTAAAAGCAGTTACTGTGTGCAGTTAAGTGACACAAATCCCATTTCTTTATGTAACTGGCATCCTGAAGAAGTATGTTACAAACAAGTTTGTTTTTCAAGAGCTGTATTTGTGATTGCTGTGTTAGCTAAAACAAAGCAGTAGTAAAGAGTTCTTATCATCACTTTTATCAATATCACAATATTACCACAAACTATTATGATAAAACGTAAAGTCCATATCACCCAACTAATACTTAAGACTGCGTGAGTGCTGGCCTTACCTTTGATTTTCTTATACTTCTTATACCAACGGCCAAACTCTTGACATTTGGCAGTGGAGACGTTGGCATAGTAAGAACTGTTCACTATGGAGGAAATCATGCTCTGAGGGAAGGAGAGAGGAAAAAGATAAATAATAACTAACAACATATGAAATGCTTTGACTCACGCAACACCCACATGGCATTTACACACACACACACCCACACACACACACAATAGAAGCAGAGAAACATTAATCATGACTGGAAGCCACCCATGGAAAGCCGAGCCAGCACAGTGCAGAAGGGGAATCTCCAGCCACACACACATATGCTAGCAATTAATGCAGCCATCGACACCCCCACCAGAGATGGCGTTAAACACAACATGCAAACACATTGCACACATTATGGGAGGAGGGCCGGGTGCCACACTTGTAACTGGCTGAGGAGACGGTGCTTGGCATGAACCCTCTGCAGTAACCAGAACCCGTCTCCTGTGTGTGTAGAGGTGGATTCCTCCTGAATGGCCTACCTGAGACAGAGGACACTCCTTGGCCAGAGTGCTTTGGTTCATTTCCTTCAGCAGCTCCTTCAGAGCGTTCCTGACAGTCGCGTGGTTCCACTGCTCACAGGGCAGATCTTCCAGCTTCGCAAAGCTACAACAAATCAAAACCACACACACACACAGACACACACATCATTCATTGCTATCCGTAGTCCCAAACTCATCAGTCACGCTAATCGTTTGGGACATGTTTTACATCATTACACAGGGTGTGTTAGGAGAACCACTTCATCATAATTATTAAAAGTATTTGGAGGCAAACAAATGTAAGGCTGCTCCTTAAAGCAACATGTTTATGTCCCTAATCCCTTTATGCTGTAAAACTGTTAGTTATCACACTACAAGTTTGCTTAATTGAGCATTTTGAAATATTGGAAATATTGTAATATTTTAAATTAGCTCCATGTGTAACAGTGAGAGGAGTCTATATCATAAGAACTGTGGATGATTCAGAACCACAAACTGTCTGCTTCAAAGAGGTTAGAACACCAGAGCAGATACACCAGATGTACACTCGAGTCCTGTAGGTGGCAGTAGTTCATTTGAAGATTGTTTGAGCACAGAATGAGAAGAAAGTTTGGTAAACAGTGGTTGAGTCCAAATTCTCCCCGACCGGCCGGTTTCTTCGTCGGCCACAAAGGCAGAAAGTTAGCGGCAGTGTAATGGGACGGTCAAGCCTTCAGATTTATTCACAGTAAATTTGTACCATGAAAACATTACACTGTGTCTTGTCGCCTAGCAAACACAACGATGCTAAACACAAACTGGTAAAACTGGGAACGTGTTGGAGTGTCTAACAATCTGTCTTCACAAAAAAAAAAAAAATCAACTGTTTTTTATGAAGTCCTGGATTATAAGAAGAATGTGTGATTCTTACAGAGCACACCTGACCTGCATGCCGCATAAAGCATTTGACATGTTTTTTTTCTCTCTTTTATTGTCAATAAATAACCACCTTGGAATAAGAATTCCACAGTTTAAAATCCCTTTACTCTCATGAGGCCACCGGTGTCCTCATGGACATATTGGATAACATGTAAGTGTTTTGAGGTGACAGTTAATGGGTAAAAGGGGCAGCATTATGTGTTTTCCAGCCACAGAGTGACATTTTAGAGCACAAGCAAGTAACTATGTTACCTTCAGTTGCTATAAGAATTCTGTATATATCAAAAAACAGTTAAAAGAAATTTGACTTGGAAATTTAACACCTTGAAATTGGGCCTCTGTCTCTTTAAGAAAGCTTTGCTCTTTCTGAAACTCCGCCTTCAGGAAGGCATCACAACATGGCTCCTACTTTAACCCTTTAACAGTGTTTTTACCAGCATTGCTCTGAGAAGTAGCTCACGTAATTGACTCATCAGATGTTTGCTAATTGCTGCTGGCTAGTTTGAAGGAGCTGAGTGGGGGAGTCGTGGAAAAGGGCCACTCTGTGAGGCAGAAGCTTGGAAACTGCAGGTCAGAAGAGGTTGTTAGGTTCACCCAGGGGTTTTGCACAGCTGGATGGTTGCCATGGAGATCAAAGAGTTTCTCAAACATGCATGAAAGAATAAAGGCAACACTCCAGGTATGTTTTTGAGAATTAAATAACTTATTAACATGCTATAAAGGTCAAAAAAGTCAATTTTACAGAAGACTACCCCTATAAACACAGTCTGAGTGCCCCTAAGTGGTCAAATATATAATTAGTCAAAATGAGTCAGAAAGTAGGTCAGGCTGCCATCAGTTGGAGTCAGAGGAGAGTTTCACCTTAGAGTTCCATCGTGAACTTCTCTCTCTCTACTGTCTTTTGTTTTTTTGTTGTTGTTTTTGTTTTTTTAGCTATTTTATTTTCAGCTTTAAATAAATGAGTCAGACTCTGAAAAATAGCAGCGCAGAGCCCTACCCTTGCTTTGGATACACACAGAAACAAGCCTAGCTGGAATGTGCCACGACAATAGAAACAAATAAACCCTCTCATGTGGAGTTTATCAGTTCTTATCTGCCCATCAGGATGCTGCTTCATTTCTTCTCTGGAACCAGGAATTACCAAAGCACAGACCCGCCCCCCTCTCTCCCCTGAACACCTGACACAGACAGATAGCAGATAGTTCTCCATCAGGGCTTTAGCGTCTGAAAGCCACTGCAGTCACATCGGCGGCCCTGCAGACTAACAACCTGACCTCCAGCTGCGATCCTACATGCTTTTGAAACCAGTGCTGGTTGGAAGGAGGAAGTCTGACCTCTGCAGCTGAATGTGGAGCGTGACCATGTGATAGACCTCCATCAGCATGTCTGCCACGGTCGCTTCAGGCGCGTCTGTGAGGAAGTGGATGGGCAGAGGGTTCCACCGTCCCACCTTGATGATACCTGGACACAAACAGAGAGGATCCATGCAAGTTTTAACATGTAGTCCTCATTTCTTCGTTAAAATATCTTTTCAAAAAGCACATATATTTGAAAGGCGCATTCCCTTACAATCTTTAGAAATCCTGTGATAGCATTAGAGTTTTGTTTTTATTTCGGTGGTGAGAAATTTGGAGAGTTTTGCTGGCATGGATTTTTTTTTTTTTGTATCGTTCTGAAAAACAAGAGCATTCCGATTTTTCTCCAAGCTTGTTCATTTACGCTGATGACTTGACTCTATTGAAATTTCAGGAATAACTGAAATTGAATAGCCTGAAGTAGAAGAAAACAAAACAATAAAGAATAATTAGAAACAAGCACTTTGACTGTCTAGTTAATTAAAACCCTCTGTCTGAGAAATGTTTCGCTCTCAAATATTACCACCCAGATTTTTTTTTTTTTTTTTTACAGAACTTTCATGCTAAATTGGGAAGAAAGCTTACAGCACACACACAAAAAAAAAAAATATTACACAAAGCTGCATTACACCAGCGGGGTCTGTGGGCCCCACAGGCTCCAGTCACTTAGTATTTCTGAAATATCTGACCAGCACTCCCATGTTCCCCCAGTATGAAGCAAGAGCTGCAAGTGCCTGAGCACAACCACAAAAACTGTCAGTCATGCCTAATATGCTGTGAGTGGAAACTGCTGAAAAACAAATGAAAAACATTTCTAAGCTCATCATGAGCAACAGCTGCTCCGAACTGTCAGCTTCAAACGCCTCTGTCTGTCAGGTGACCAGAACCACTGCTTTTCAGACTGATGCCCCTGCACCTTTCATTTATAAAAATATATACATATATATTTTTTTCTATAAATGAAAACTTTTCATTTACATAAAAATATTCATATAAGATTATCAACAGCAGCCAGTTCTACAACCCCCATCCCATGACGTTGGGACATTGTGTAAAATTGAAACAAAAGCAGAGCGCAACGATTTGCAAATCCTTTTCAACCTGTATTCAATTGAATACACTAGAAGATTAAATATTTAGTGTTCAAATGGGTACATTTTACTGATTTGTTTTCATTTTGATGCCTGCAGCAGGTTGCAAAAACATTTGGACAGGGGAATGTTTACCACCGTGTTCCATCACCTTTCCTTCTGCCGCTGACGACGGATAAACGGTTTTCCTTGAACAGTAAATTGTCTCTCTGCGATTACCACGTTGAGAAGTGAATACATGAGGATGACTGGCAGTGCTAAGTCCCTCCTCCTGGCTTTGATTGGCTGTTTTTGACTGAGCAATGTATTTCTTCAGACAGCGATAGCAGCTCAGAGAGGAAACTGTCACAACATGGTGACAGTTTCAACAAATATGTAAAACAACCCAGATTGTTTTAATACTGATTACATACTGTAGCTTTAATGGCAGACGCAGCCCAGAGACGTCTGGCCGACTTTGGAGGAGCTGCAAAGATCAGTTTGACATAAGTCACACAGCAAGACTTATGGCATAGGGAGACGATGAGATGAGACTAACGTGAAACACTGTGTGTGATGAAAACACCCCCCTCCCCTCTGATCTTCAAATCTTCTTCATGTGTTAGAGCAGCGGTGGGCAACTCCAGGCCTGCAGGACCGGTGTCCTGCAACTTTTAGATGCATCAAATAATGAGGTCATGTGCAGGAGTACTTGACTGCACTGAGGAGGTGATTCAGCTATTTGATTGAAGAGTGTTGGACCAGGGAGACATCTAAGAGTTGCAGGACACTGGCCATCAAGGAACAGGATTGCCCAATCCTGTGTTAGAGTGGCCCACTTACGTAAAGTCCAGAGCCAAACGACTGAATGTTAAATCGGTGAAACATGTTTCTTGCAGAGTATGCTCCAGCTGAAGCTAACAGAAATTCAGCCTTTTAAGAATTCAGTTTTTAATGTTTCAATTATGATGAAGTTATGATTTTATTCTTGTAAAATGTATTTGTGCGCTATAGATCTTAAAACACTCCAGCAATGCAAGTTCTGCTCAGTGTCGAGAGCCGCTTCTAGAAAATGTCACCAGACCTCACAGACTGAGATCTGAAGCAACCTTAGCAATAAATTCAGCATTATGGTTTTCTATCTGAAATTAAAAAGAGGGGAATATTATTTAGAGCAGTTGTAGCGTGGCTTAAAGGCAGAAGTCCAATATTTGTGGTTGATGGGCAACTATAATACCAGTTCTTTAATTCCTTAAGTGCAAAAAATAATTACTAGTGACATTTTATGATTAAAGAGTGACCATAAAACACATTTTGTTTGTAAGAAACACAAAGAACATCAGAACCTCTACGCCTGAGACTCCCTTCAGCATGAAGCACTTCTATAAAATGTTGTTAGAAACATACAACGCTTTGCAAAAATATCCATGACCTTTGAACTTCCAGCATATTTTGCCGTCTCACAACCACAATTTTAAGTATATTTTAAGTATATTTTACGCCAACATGAATAAGATATTCCTCATATTCCTTATTGTAAAATTTAAAAACTCTCTGTGCCATCGTCCTCCTACTACTTCCTGTCCTCTTTTTAGTCGTTTCCAACAGTGGAAACATCTGGATCACGTCATCCTAGCACCTAAACTATTTATCAAAAACTGAGTTTTTTTCAAAATTGTCATGTTTCCTTTAAGCGAATGTATTTTCATAATTCCAATTCGCACAATTTTGTGGTCATTGAGAACACAACTACTGACAAACTCTACTTTTGATCAATTTTCCGATACACATTAAGCGCTTTGTTGCTGTATACAAACTGGAGTGACTGATGTGTTGCAAAAAAACATTGTTTCCATTACAGTTTTGCTAAATGCACCAACTGGGCACAGTAGAAAAAAAAACACCTCATTCTAGCGCAAAAAAAAAAAAAAAAACTTGTTTTATCAAAATCAGCATGTTTCCATTAACCAAATGTATTTTTATAAATCAAATTTGCACAATCTTTTGGTCAACAACATGAATGTAAGGAACTTCCAAAGGTATTTTAAAATGTTTGCTAAACATTATATTTTTAAATTCGGTGTGGTGTAAAGTAAGACTATAATGTGAGGGGACGTTTCACCATTTCCCTCCAGTACACACAGACTCACTCACACAGGCTTCTTCACGGGACTGGCTGGAGCTGTGAAAACTAAACAAAGCTAATCGCATTACTATCCTCTAAATGAGATCCAGACGCGTCCAGAGAAGTCTCCCATCATCTCTCTTGTTCCTCCTGCCCCCCGTCCCCGCCCCCTCATCATCCACCCTCCTCCCTTGCATCGCCCTTTGTGAGTTTCTTCCTCCCGTTTTCTCTGCCCTCTGTTCTCTGATGTCTTTTCGGTGTGTTTACTGCCCGGCTATATCTGTGTTTCCACTCAGTCGAGCTGTGTTCTTCATTAATTGGGCCATGCAGAGGGAGCATCGTTAAAACACCATGTACAGAATGGACCGTTCTCCCTTAGGGCCCAGAAGAACTCCTGAGGAACCTCAGACCACCATGGGAACAGGCAAGAACTCCAACAGGATCAGAACAAACTGTGTCGGAGCAATTGCAGTTCATGTAGGCTGATGAATGCATAAAACCGCTTAAGTATAGTAGGCACAGTTAGATTTACAGATAATTGTACTTTCTTAAAGGGGAAGTATTATGTATTTTCCAGCCACAGAGTGCCATTTTATAGCACAATAAAGTAACAATGTTTCATCCATTTGTTATAAAAATGCTATATATATCAAATATGACTAAAAAGAAATTTGACATTGTAATTTAACGCCTTGAAATTGGGCCTCTGTCTCTTTAAAAACTTTCTGATTTTCTGAAACTCCGCCTTCAAGAAGTCTGAGGAGGAGCTTCGTCCTAGAAGGCGGGGCTAGGTCCACCCAGGCATTTGGCACAGCTGAATGGTTGGAGAACTTCTCAAACGTGCATGAATGAATCAAGTCAACACTTCAGGTAGGTTTTTAGATGAGGGAATGACTTTATAACACAATGTAAGGCTCAAAAAAGTCCATTTCAAATAATACTGCTCTAGCTGTGCCTAACTGATAAATTTTACATGCCAAATTGGAAATGTTGGATTATTGTTGTATTTGTTTTTTTCACTTCACACATTCAGACAGACTCTACAGCCTGCCTCCATGCAGCTTCTGCACATCCAAACATGAAGCTAATGCCAAGTTAGGTGGAAGCGAACGGGTGAATAAACAGACAAACAGGAACTCACAGAGGACACATGACAGCACACAGAGCAGTGGACACATAGCGGCTCGCATGCAAACACACACACACACACAAGCACACCCCCACACACAGAGCCCCTCCTTGCTGTGTGATGCATTAATAATTGATCCATCATTCTTGGTCTGCCCCCATCAGTGGGCTGTGCTTCTTGTGCGCATTTAAAAGTAGAAATTATTGTTCTCATTTCCACATTAAAATTCCATCTCCCAGAGACGAGCTTTCATGTGGCTGACTGGTGGCTTGGCTCATGTCTGAGTGTGCCCATCTGTACAAACGCACACTCACGTCTCCGGCTCCTCTCATCAGCGCTCACATGGGGCCTGCACGCATGGAAGCATGCGCGCACACACTCACTGGGAAGCGCGTGTGCGCACAGTAATCCCATTGTCCCACGCCACGGTGAGACTTAATGGTTGACGCAGCCGGACTGAGCCACTTGCTTTTAAAACGGTTCCAGGTTCCACCCCTGGCACGTTCTGAGGGAAACCCCCTGCGTCTGACTCATCCTGTCATCCACACTGACACTGTCAGGGATTTTTTTTAATTTTTAAATTTTTTAATGCTATGTAAACAGACAACAAATCAAAAACACTTAAAATGTGAGGATTACTAAAACAACATGTTCGGTTTAGTACTTTTATTCAGCCCTAATTTAACTAATTAAAGACGAACTTTTGAACTGATATATCGTATTTACAAGACTTTAAATCCCAGAACAGGTTAAAAAAACGGACTTATTCCATATCTGCCCATAATTCTGCATTCATTTAACGGGCATTGAAAAATACTTGGTGCAACAAACACTGCAACAGGAAATGCCTGGATGAAGATACAATAAAAAGCACTCCACAGCAAGGCAGTGCCAGAACGGCTGGTACACAGGAGCTTGAAGACCAAAAGTTTCAGTTTTCTGTTCATAATCTAGGACAGCAGAGGAGGTTGAGTGCTGGATGTATGGAAAACCAAAAGGGTCACATTTCTGATGAATGCTGCAGAATATGGCAACATCTGTCCAGTAGCCACAGCTGGTGACAGGCTAGTGATGTGTGAGGAAACTGGATGAGATGGTCACAGGTTTTGTAAATTTGAACAGAGAAGGTTTCTAGTGGTGCAGCTTTAAAAGAGTTCCCTCTGAGGGGGAAGGTCCTGGGTTTAAATCCTGACAGGTGCTGTCCTCTGTGAATGTTTGCATGTCTTCCCGGTATACATCCACAGACGTGTGTTACGTTACCAGGATGTTCTAAGTTTCCCATAGGCATGAGTGTGTACACGCATGATTGTTTGTGTTGTGAGTCTCTGTGGTGCTCCATAATAAACCAACCACCAGCATTAGAAAATAAAGGGCCTTAATAATAATAAGGGCTAAAAGAGTGTGGCTTCACGACAAGCCACCTGCTGTAGGAAGAAGGTCTTGTCACCAACCAGGTGTGGCTGGTGACTGGGAGCATCAGTTTACTTTTAATAGACCGTTTACAAACTGGCCTCTCTGATCTGCTCCACACTCCAGCAAACAGCTGGATGCGCCACTTTGACCCCTCCTGACCTGTGAGACGTGGCACTGTTAACTGCTCGCTGATTGAAGCTGTAAACTACAGGTCTGCTCTCATCTGCTCTATAAAAGCTTCCAAACCCTTATAATTGAAATAAACAATATCTTCCAGCTAATTACTGGGCTGAGCTAATTAAAGAAAGGCCGCGGTGCTTTAAATACACCGCTGGGACGCAAGAATGCAGGACACAATTCAAACAGGGAGAAAATAGCTAGGACTCTGTATAATTTTGGTCATAGACCGCATGGGGAAAAAAATGTATAATTTAAGCCAAAAATTATTCATTTAACATAAACGGTTGTTTGAAAAAGGAAAAAAAAATGTATTCATTTGGAAGATGCTTGGGAGAGAGGTTTGTGTGGGGCTGTTTCACGGGCGCGGATGAGTCCTTGCATTAGCTTTGGTCGTTTTCTAAGGTGAATTCTGCTCCAGTCGGCTCAGAGATGTCTCCCTCAGCCTCGCCTTTGATGGGCCCGGTGTTGAGCATTGATGTGGCTCCTAGTTGTCAGCACATTGTCTGCTGAGATAGACAGAGACCTCCATTTGGCAAAAAAACACTGAGGTTACAAGTGTGACTAACAGCGTTCATCTGTAAACTCTGTATCGAGAAATCAGATGATTTAGAGACTGGAGTCTTAAAATTCTGACTACCTGATAGTACCGAAGTGCTATCAGGTAGTCCTGACAACTGGCATCTCTGATGAAGGGTTAAAATGAAGTGCAGAGAAGTAAAAAACCATACTTCTAAAATGTATTTTGTTAAGCAGTACTAAGCAAAAAATTACATAAACGCCCTCAATAAAGCAGTAGTAGTGTAACCGTATAACATGTAAATAACTCAAATTATAATAAAAGTAGAACAGAGAGTCTGGACAATTGTTTTTCCCACTGACACAGATCTTTTCAAATTTTGCTAACTTTAATCTATCTGAAAACATCATTCTTTCCATTCTATATTAAACCATATTTGATCTGATGTTTTGATCCAGGGACAGACATTTTTTTTTTTTTTTTTTTTTTGTGGAACAGTTTTGTTGTGATAGCTTTATGGTCCAAGAAACTATACTTAAAGCTGTATTGTAAAATTAAACATTCTAAACATGTTGAGATGTGTCTGAATGTCATTGAGGATGCATGAGAGTGAGAGAGAGCACGACTTTCAGCAGATAACTGGAAAACTATGCAGGATGCAACAAAGTAACTCCGGTTTATTATTTTCAGCTTTGAACCTGTCCATCTGGATTAAAGAATAACTGAGGTCTTTAGGGAGCGATATGCTAAATGATGGTTATGCAAACACACAGTGTGAATTTAAAGAAACATCAGAGGTGGAGGCTGTGTGTGCTGACCCTGTTTCAGGATGGATGGAAAAGAAATATGAGTTAAAGACCCAGTGGTAATAAAGGGATTAGCTGCCATAAGAGAAACAACAAAGAACTGTGACAAGTTAAAGGAGAAACCTGAACCTTTGAACTCTGTGTCCGATTAGACAGTCCTGATTGGTTTGAAACAGAGGGATGCTGCCATACACTGGAAAATGTTTCTTTGAACCGACTTAAAAGGGAAGTAATATGTATTTTCCAGAAACATAGAGCCATTTTATAGCACAATAAAGTAACTATGTCACCTTCGGCTGTTATGAAATGGTATATATCAAATATGACTTAAAATAAATTTGACTTTGTAATTTAAAGCTAAATTGGATCTCTGTCTCGTTAAAAACTCCTGCTGTAAATGAGGCTCTGCCTTGAGGATGTCATCACAACATGGCTCCTCTATTAACCCTTTAACAACATTTTACCAGCATTTCACTGAGAAGTAGCTCCTATAATGAGCTCAGCAGATGTTCCACCAGCTATTTGCTAATTGCTGCTGGCTAGTCTGGAGGAGCTGAGTGGGGAAGCTTGGAAACTGCAGTTGTGAAGAGGAGCTGCATCGCAAAGGTGCAGCTAGGTCCACCCAGGTGTTTTACACAGCTTAATGGTTGTCATGGAGATACAATGATTTCTCAAACACGCATGAAAGGATCAAATCATCACTCACAAAGGAATGTTTTTGATGAAGGAATAAAAAAGAAATAAATTTAAACCAATTTTACATAACACTGGACCTTTAAAAAAAGACTAATGAGTTACAGGCAATTTATTAGTTTTGCAAAAGCTATAATTCTGATTTGAGGATGATTCTAATCAGAAATATAGCTCCAGCTACAAATGAGATAAACTACAACAAATTTGTAATTTGAAAGACACTGTTTTGCAGTTTAGAAAATCTCTGCATACAAATATGTTTGCACACTGATACAAGAATTAGATGGGACAACATGAACACACACGCAATGTTAGGAGATTTCAAACAGATGGGGATCTCCCAGCATCCTCAGCCAGCTCCAGCAGCTCTGCTGCCCCCCATCACTCTGCTGTCCCGTTTTATAACATTGTGAGGCAACTTCTCCAGATGGAATATTCTGCATACTTGAGAGAAGACAGCAGTAAATGACACTGTCCTGCTGCAATGACTACCATGTGTGCGACAATAAATTACAGAGTTTTTCTTTTTCTCTGCTTCATAAACATTCTCACACGTACCCCGCACACAGTGTATTTTTGTCTTGCGAGGACATTCCTGTCCAGCTCTTTGTTGACTCTTTAATGACTTTCGCAGCCTCTGTCTGTGTCTCTGGTGTGTTTTTCAAGCTTTCTCGTGCTTGTTGCCACTGTAACAATGTCTGCTCTGTACACACCACTTCACATCACACACTCCCCTCAGATCGTTGATGAGAGGGACGCTGCCCTGCCTTGAATGCTGAGCCGTGACTACTGTAGCTCACACAGAGACAGGCACAGAGAGGCTAAATATGTAACGCAGTTTCTATTCTACTTTATCTTCTTAAAAGAAGCTTCTTTCAGAAGTTTTCTGTCATTTCACTGTTCTAGGAGAAAAAAACTAACAAAAACAAGCATTTACCGAGTTTACTGGCACTCCTGGTGAGTAAGCTTATGCTTTATATCAAGGATGAATGGGTTAAAAAGCACTTTAAGCTAATTGGAAAGCAAAGATGGGATGTTTCCCAGGGCGGCATTAGGAATCGGGAGGGTACACTTCAAAAGCACAAAACCTTACCAAGTATTTTTGGTCTAGTTTCTAGTGCAAATAGCTTAGTACATGTGAAATAAGACAAAAAAGTAATTTTTAGAAAGAAATAGGAGCTAATTTTAAGTCAATAACTCCATAATATTGATGGAAAAAGTCCTGATTTGACTGGTAGATTATTTCACTTACAACACAGGAAAATTACATGTTATTAGTGCATTTGTTGGGACAGAGTTTAAAGCTGTTTAATAGCCTATCCAAAACACGTTGTCTGTAAGCAACTTAGTAACTAATTCATAAATAAGCTTAGTGTCATTGGTAATTTGAAAGACCCCCCATTTAGTCCGGCTGGTGTTTTAAAATCGATATTTCCACTTAATGTTCTGTCTTCCTGACGTCTATATTTTATTAAGTGCACCAGTCAAACACTTACACACAATGATGCTGCTGCCCCCACGTCACACTTTAGTCCAAAAATGAAGGCTTTTGTCCCTTAGAGTATTTGTAAACAGTAATTCATCATTTTATGTTAATGTCATAATAATGGCTCCTTCCTTTCTGAGTGGCCTTTTCGTCCATACTGGGAGACCACTAGCAACATTTTGTCAAAAGAAAATCAATGAAATAAAACAAATTGATGTTTCAAAAAAATAATTTCACAATTAGGATTTCAATGAAATAAGAAGCATAATTAAAATCAGACATGAATGCACTTCCTGTCATCTTCTTCTTCATGGTTTGTGCCAGTGGCAGCATCAGCTGCCCTGTGATGCCAAGCGTTTCCATTGCAGTTTTGCAAAATAAACTAATTTCAATATGGCCACAAAACCTCACGTCATCTTAGCATCAAAACGTCTTATCAAAAAACGAGATTACTGTGTTTCCATTAAGGAAATTTATTTTCGAAATGTAAAATTGAGCAATTACGTGGTCAATGGAAACGTAGCTACAGACGCTCCCTCACCAGCTTTCATTCCGATATTTATCGCAGCTTTTCCTTGGGTTCTTGCATAGATGAATGCGGCATCTTTAAGAGTCTGGAATTTGGACCTAAGATACAGCAACTTTAAACTGACGTAAGACCCGACAAACTGTGCCTGGAATAAAGTCAGGCAGTGGCAAAAACCAATATCCTTTTTTTTTTTACACCGTGTATGAACTGTACCAAACGGCATAAGCTCATAAAGTGCATTTTGTGATCAAAACCCTGAAGGGAGCTGATGTGGACGTGTGTGTGACTGACCGTGGGCCTGCGCGGCCGAGCTGTGGGAGTAGCCCAGCGCCAGCAGGGCCGTCTCCACCAGCTGGGAGAAGAGGATGTCTTTCCTGACCAGCACAAACTCGGCGTGCTCCTCCCTTCCCTCACACCCGTCGCTCTGAAGCCCCGCGTCCGACTGCTCCACCACGCAGAAGACGGGAATCATCAGACCTGTGGAGGGACGACAACAAATTAAAGAGAACAACAAGGACTTCTTTTTAAAAGCCTGGCATTAATTGACGATCATCCCGGCACAAATTGGTCTCCTCAGATGAGAAACATGTGGAGCACATCTGGTGTCGGTGAAGCCTGAGATCACTTGCTTTTTTTTTTTTTTTTTTTTTTTTTTCTTGGTTTCACTGGTAAGGTATTGGAACACCTTAGACCCCCGGTAGTCAAGCAGTAACGTCAGATAAATAATACAGAGCAGTTTTAGAACGCACCGTCCAGCTGCTTAACGGAATATTAGATAGGCATTCATAGGAATGACTCCTCTCACAGATATGCAAAGCCAATACACAAAACAGTCAGTGTGATAACAGCAGCTGCCCTCATTAGGGCATTAATAACCGTTAGGAGGCTAAAAGTCCTCTAATGCTCTCCATGCAGGTCACATATTTTACCCAGCCGTCACTGGCCTCCAGGTGGACCACATCAAGTCCAAATCAGACTGTTCAGACATCCGGGTGCCTCGCAAAGGTTTACTGGAACTGGAGCGAATGGAATACTGACAACTTAATGCCCTTCCACTCTGAGTCACTTTCACTTCTCGGTGCACAACACAGGGTTCAGCCTGGGCTACAGACACGCTAAGGCTTTCTCCCATCCAGAACATGTCGAAGAGCGCAACGTTGGTCTCATCTAACCAAAGCGGCTCAGTCCTCACGTCTGCTGTGTCCCAACACGGCTTGTTGTAAACTTTAAACAGAATGTCTAACAGCTTAATTGTTGCCTTTCTCCGTGAAGAATCGACTGCAGTTACTGGGCGTCCACAGATTGGGTCACGCCACCAAACGTGGCGCTTTGCATGCTAGCTAGCAGGTTCTAATTAGCTGCATTTCCATGGGCCACAGAATTGCGCCAATTGGAAGCACAAAAAAATAAATTTGCTTAATGGAAACACAGCAGAAAAAAAAAAGTTTTTTGATAAAAAGCTCTTCTGCTAAAATGAGGTTGTTTTTAGAAATGAGTGTTGGTCAAACTGAACGGAAACGCTTCTATTTTTGCATCGCATTAGAAAGTTTTGTGCACTTTTGTAATGAAAACTCAGCTACTGTTGGTCTGCCACATTGATGTTTTGCATCTTGACACAAAGTGAAACGGGATCGATTACCATGGCAACACACTGTCAATAACAGCGGAGAAACCTGCTCTTCAGTAAGAGTCCAATTCCAAAACCTCCTTTTCTCAGCTCTCTGCTCTCACACTAATGTCTCTCCTCCAATCTGGAGCTTTTTTCCTGAAAGGCTTTTGGTTTTGGGCCACCTGTCAACCGGCCGTTATTTAAAGTCCCCTGAAGAAATGATGGACTGGGAGCATTAGGCAGGGTCCCAGCTCTAATAATACTGGCGCTGGGGTTTTACCGTACGGCCAAACAAACCCACACACATTCACGGTTCTCTCAAGTAAATGGTAAACGGTTCAAGTCCACACACACACACACACACACACACATACGCGCGCGCGCCCCGATCCATCTCCTCCATTGTTTTAATCAGTCAATTCCGATATTTCTATTTCCTCCTCATTAATCACTCGGCTCCCAATCCTCCAGGCTCTCATGGAGTGAATTACACACTGGAGGCCCGTGCCAATTGAAGTAAGTGAATTTCCCCCAACAGGGAAATATAACTGTCAACACGGAGCAGCTCCCTCCGACCCGCGCTCCTCTCCCTCCGTCTCTCTCCATCTCCCGCTCCGCCCGCCGTCTCCGGATGATCTGGTTTGGATGATGTGATGTTGCCTCAAAACCTCTAATCCCTCTAATACGTTGAGGGACGAGTGAGTGGAGATATTAAAATAAGACATGTGTGCTGTAGCAGGTTTGCAGCGTTGCGGCACGCGACGGCTGGTGTGTGAGCTTGTAACTCCGCGTGCGGGGGTCTCTGCTGTGCGGGCGCAGCCTACATGTGTGCGTTTGGCCCCCATCCTCGCAGCAGCCGTGTGGTTTTGGGGGCGACACATGGAGTTTCCTGTGTTCAAAGTCAACCCGTCATTATTACAAGCCGCGGCTTCCACCGAGCGCAGGAAACCCCGTCCCTCTCCTGCCTCTCTGTCCGCACGGTTTCCTCTCCTTCTCCTTCTTCTGTCGTTCCCTCCGCTGGTCCCGGTGGTCAGACCTGACCCTTCTGCCGATTTGTTAACTCTGCTTCACCACAGATGGATTATCTTCACAAAAACTCTTCAAACCCACAGAAGCGGGTTTGTTTTGCTGGAGAAAAAAAAAAAACTGATCCGACGTCCGAGGAATATTCCGACATAAATTCTAAAATATATTTACATCAAATGGACCGCATAACGTCAAAATAAATTGATCGATTTCCATTATTGTGCTGCACGTTTCAAACTGTGTGCTCTCCAAGGTCTTTAGTCAGAATTTCCATGCTGTAGGATTTATAACACGCCTATAAAAGAAACCCTTCTGTCTCCTTTTTTCCAGCTTTTAAAGACAAAGCTGCCAACAGAGACACTAAAATATTACATCTTTTCCTACACTGGGGCACACTCCAGGATATTCCACAATATTTCTGTGTTTTTTAATGTATCACAATGGACAAACTTAGATTTTAATACTCTCACAGACGCTTGAAAAGCCATGATTTATTTCCTATTAGAACATGAAGGCTAACTATTGGACTGGATGGCGAAGCATTTTAACGAGCTAAAAGTTGAAAACCGAGTCAAACAGCTTGAATAATAATAAAAAATCACGGGTGTGCATTGTTGGCATTAAATAAACTATTATTGATGCGAATTGGTGTGAACGCATCAGAATACAAACATCACAACCAGAAAGGAAACAGACAAAAAAAAGAAGAAAAAAAAAAACATAAGACAACATGCACATGTTAATGATGTCATCCAAAGTAGAGATGCACTGTTCTGATATGAATATCTGCATTGGCATCAAGGCGTACTCCAGGCAGACTTCCAGAACAAAGGTACGTCTTTAGCACCACGACTCATGACTCACACAAGAAACTTCTCAGCAGGAAACAGTGTTCCCATCAAAATGTAGCAGCAAGCTGAGAATGCTGAGAGTCACCATAAGCAGTCAAAAGAATGCCACTCTCTGCGCGGCGCTGAAAGGTGGAGAAGAAACCGGGGCAGCCAGCAGCTAGCTCATGAATCTAGCTAGCGTTCTTTCCCAACGTGGGAAACAAGGAACTTGTGAAGAGAAATGTTAGCGATCTACTATGAAATCTCAACCGTCCCGGGCGGCACAGGGGTCACAGGTTACACACAGTACGTCTCAGTACGCGGGAGCAGTTTCAATGTTTTGCCACCTTGTTTAAAACTAAAAAATACGTCACTATATCGTGATACATTTTCCTGCCAGATTGCTGGAGAAAGGCTGTGGTCATGCTGCCAACAGCACAGCTCTGCTGGTCGTTCCTTAGTGGACACTAGCAAAGCTAAGCTGCATGCTAAAGGCATCGCTGTGGGACTGTTTGTTGGACGAGCTCACATCTCACACGCATATCAGTGACTGAATTTATGTCTCTGAGCCACATTCCTTATTCTGTAATGTTCTACATTTTGATTAAATGACCCACCTAAAGATGAAAAAATCTTTAGTAAGGGCTAGCAATTTCACTTTTTATCTTTTTTTTTCTGTACAGCTGGTAAAGAGTGGAAAAAAACAGGAAGTATTCATGATGCAACAATTATTCATAAAGTGAAAGGACAGGTAAAGATCAAGACATTTCTGCAAAAGCATGAAAAGCACAGACACAGAGGCACACACATGAACAGCTGCACACAAGGAGGAAACAACTTTCGCAGTTAATGCGGGGATCGATAACCCAGAGTGACTTGTATAAATCTTGTTTATATGGAGCAATCTCCTTTATTTGGTAAGCCTGTGTTGTACAGTTCCCCCCTGACTTATAGATTAACAGCTCAGGGCTCTCATAGCACTACAGCGTGGAACACGGAGCCAAACTCAACCCATGTGGCTGGCAGCGCAGCCAGCGGCTGTCTGTGGGTTTGGAGCACAACGCTGCTAAAAACCTTCTGGCAGAAGGGAAGCATGAAAAAAATCATCGTATTTCATTCACTTATGACAGTTCTTCTCACCATGCTGCAGATTTCATTTGTAGAAGATAACTAATATCAAGTATCTTCACTGTTACTTCAATCTCTACGGTGAAGACCACTCCATCAGATTTCTCTGTCAGCTCTACGGTTACCTCCAAGGGGCCGCGGTGGGGCTCCGTTGTGGCGAGTTCGTGGCCCGGTGGGGCTCCCGTTCAGCTCCAGTCGGCTTTTCTTTCCTGGCGGTGGGAGCCCGCTAAGGTCCGGACTGCCGCCCCTCCGCTCGGGACTGCCCTGGGCGACGGGACTCTCCCCTCCTCGCTCCATCCTCCTCCACACCCCCAACGGAGCTCCAGTCAGAGACAAAGAGTCTGAAGGGATAAAACAGAAAAGCCAAGGAATCAGGAATCCAGTATATATTTTTTGTGTATTTTTTTGTTAGTGTATTTCACAGAAATACAATGGAAACAATTTTTTTGCATCACATGATCAACAATTGGATGTTATTACTGATGGAAAAGACGAAGAAGTGGCAGGATGATGGTGGCGCCGCATATTTTTTACTGACTTGTCACGCGAACAAACTTATCCACATGTGATTTTAATTGCATTTAATGGAAACACAGAAATTGCAAAATTATGTTTTTTCCACATTATTGGAATATTGGCAAAGCTGTACACGCATTTGTACTGGGAACGCGGTTACTGTCCCAAAATATCATAGCTCATTCTCATGCTGCTTTATGCAGACACTCTATCTGCACTGATGAGGACTTCCTCACCTCAGAATGTCAAATGCTTTAACTGACAACAACCTTACTTGTTTCAGAATTATAATTATAATTATTTGACCACTTGGGGAGATTGTTTAAGCAGCACTGGCAGTAATAATTATGGAAAAATAAATCAAATGATATGGCAACATCAGTTAAAGTAACTTACTCTGTTCTGAGACAGTAGCATGCAGTTTTTACATCCTTCATCCTTCATAGACACACTATACAAAGACACACAGGCCATGTTTAAACCCTAATCATGTTTGAGATATGCCACCGTCCATAGCAAGATGAGACACAATATAGCAGTAGCCATAAAAATAGCTCAAAAATATAATCAATTTAAATATTTGCTTAACAGTTTTGTCAAAGTAACAATATTCCAAAATGATAAAAGCACAAACAAGGCCTCCAATCTGACCTGTAAGTGAAACGTGTCTATTCCTTGAGAGATGATGTTATTATTTCAGGTTTACTTCAGAAAAGAGCAACACAGCTCTCGCTTTTAGTTTTATAATATGAATCAATCATAGAGTTTTAACATTCATCTTTTATTTGAGAAGACCTATTTGTTAAGTTTACCAATATATTATATCCTTCACAAGCTGACATTAGTGAGAATTACAGGGAAGAAAAAGTGGAAAATGTTTTGTTCTCCTTGTAGTTATGAGGCTGATCGACAGGCTGTCAGTTCAGTTCACTTTGTTAATATAAATCAACAATAACACTGCAAAGGCCAGTCCAGTTTAATCCATTCCATCTAGGAATGATTATTTAACCTAAACGATTTTCTTCACTTATCAAAGGAAAAAGAAATAGTTACAAACGCACAAGGAATTTGACTGTTTTTATGCTTTGATAAACAGATTTTCCTCCATCTCACCCAGTGGTTGCTGCAGACAGACAGCCGTCCCTCAGTACCTCACACATCATGAAGTATGCATGGGAAAAAAATGAATGAATGAAAATGTTACATGCATGTTATTACCCAAGTTAACAACTCTGAAATCTTTTCAGCGTTAACTACGTTTAAACTAGAACTGCAAGCAGTTATCATCGGGGTCCAAGCCCGACCCATCAACTCCGCCACTGACCCCCCCTCCTGCCCCATGCCCGTCAGCTCCAGCCCCGGCCAAGTCTCTCCCAGCTCCTCCTAGCAGAGCAAACCACATCACAAGATGCCAGAGTTGAAAGACAAAGGTCACTCTTAAATAAAAAAGCGAATTTGCAAAAGTTTTCTTTGTGTTAAGCTATCAGGCAAGTTTGGCATCTTTAACGAGGAGCAACCAGGTTGATTTGGAAACACACACATTTCTAAATATGTGTGTTTAGAAATACATATTTTGCCAAAAAAAGAAAATTGCCAATTTTCTTCTTTTTTTTTTTTTTTTTGCCAAAAACAATTTTGGGGGAAAAAAAGCCACCTTTTCATTGCCGAAAGATGGATTTAGACAAAAACAATAACTCTTTCTAACAGTGACAATATTTTTGGAAGGTGACAATATTGAAAACTAAGAAGGTATTTTTAATGAATTCAAAGATGAGTAACTGGTGCAGGTTCCCTTTGCCTCCGAAGTTATCCATTCCTCTCAAACCTTTCCACATTTTATCATGCTAAATCCACAAACTTCATCACATTTTCCTTAGATTTTATATGATAAACCAACACGTGTAAAGTGGATTTCCAGAATTCAGGTTATGATCCACGGCGTGGCAAAATGTGCAGCAACTCGCCTGACGTAGATGGAGCCAGGGAGCCTGCAGAAGTCAACTCCAGGCTCGGTGTTTCCTGATTGGGAAGTGTCAGCCAAACGTCTAATATGTGTAATGCCATTAGCAGCGCTGCCAGGCCTGAGTGGCGGCTTGGTGCCAGCACACCCGGGCCAAATGAGCAGCTGTTGTTCAAACAAAAGCTCCCCGGCAATATCTGACACTCTGTAAATAAAAAAATATCCGGAAGCCGTGGGACCGACTCACTGATTTGCAGTCCTCAAAAAAGCATCAGGTCCCTCCACTTAAATGAGGAGTCAAGCCCGAAATAAAGACATACAAATCAAAACATTGAGTCGCAAGTAGATTTACTGTTTCTAAAAATAATTCAAGCCACTCTTGTTTACGTACTTATTTCTCAGATGAAGCAGAAGGTGGAATTAAACCTGGAGAACCCAGTGCTGCCATTACACCTCAGTCTTTGCATGTTTCTCCAACTACATTCGATTAGAAACCAGAACTGAAAAACCTCCAAAAAATAAAAATAAAAAATTGGTTTCCCTTATTATTGTTCTAAAATACATTTTGTATGAAAACCAAGATCGTAATTTTTACCACAATAAAGAAAAACAAGCTTGTGTTACAGTTTATTATTTTATATCATGGAACAAAATTCAAATAAGCACTTTGTTGTTTCATTACCGATTTCTGATGATAGAATCTGACAGTAAACACTAGAGTGTGACAACATTACGAGTTTTATTTCTGCCCTTTTATTCTATAAAAGCCTTTTCAAAGAATCATGTAAACGATTTTTACCTTAAAGTGAAACCATGTGTTCACAGTCGAGGTGCTTCTATTGAATTTACATGAAAGTGTAACATAGATAAAATGAGCTTCACTTCATATGAAATTTGTAGTTTCTAATAGCAAATCAGAACCTGTTTATATAAAATGAGTTTTTTTTTTCATACCAGCTACGAATGTTTTACAGTAAAGCTAACATGTTAGTCACACGGCCCTCAGCTATCTTTGTTTGCAGACAGATTTTCCAAGTTCTCACTCCTCTTCCTCTCTGTTCTCCTCTTTTGTCCCTCCACCTTCCACACACACACCCCCACACACACACGCACACAGATGCATTCTTCCACAACAGCGAAGCTGAAAAACACCACAAAAAAAGTAAACAAACTCATGATCTTAGAGGCACTTGGAGCCTGGGGAAAATGTCCAAATGAACAATAAATTAAAGACATTAGCTCTGGCGTGATTAAAAAGTGTGGGAGGCCAAAGAGGCCAAAAATGCGGGCGGCAAAGTTTAATAAGAGAGAAAACAAGTTCAAAGAGCTGAGCAGAGCGAGGGAGCAGAGGGTTTAAATGCGACTACAGTGGTGGCTCTAATTCACAGCGTGAGGCTCGCTGAGAAAAAGGGGAGGCTCTGCAAATAAATCCGACCGCTAACAACGTCGTAGCTGCAATAAAGAGCAGCTAGCTACGATAGCATGTGAGGGGGAACCAGAGGCTCGCGCTCAAATTCAAACTTGATGTAACGTTCTGATTCTCCTTCATATTTTCAAATCATCCTCCAAAGAATCCGACAGTATCAGCAGCAGGTCCAGTCCTGCTCCAGCTGCTCATGATAGCCATCAGAACCAGGCTGCGTCGACATCTTCTCATCTCGCTGGAACTCACACACACGCACACGCACAGCCCTACACACACATCCCCAGCATCTTCCTCATCTCTACGCACATCCTGCTTCTATTACACTTCTTCTGGTATTTGATCCAACAGATACAGAATCAAGCTGCATATTTTGTTGGTATTTTTTCGTTTTTGGGGACATCTAATCTAACAGACAAGATGTCCTGCCTAAATGCCAGCGAACGTTACCAAGTCACAAGGTCAGGAGAAGACACACGGGAGTGTTTCTATCGACCTTCTGAAGACATCATTAAAGTCGCTGCATTTTATTTCTGTACAGTGTTAAAGGAAGGCCAGGCCTGTAGCAAACTCTGCAGTAACCACTGCTACAAATTCTGTCATTTTCCTTTGAGTTCTTGGTATTTCTCATGCTGCTGTGGTCCAACCTTTACAGAAAATTCCTTGTTGTCACTTTAAACAGCATTACCAGGACTTGAACACTGCAAAAACACAAAATCTTTCCAAGTCATTTTGTTCTCATTTCTATTGCCAATATCTTAGTGCACTTGAAATAACACAAAACTAAGGAATAGGAGCTTGTTTTAGGTCAACAATTCCTTAATATGGATGAAAAATGCTAGTTTCACTGGCAGATTATTTCACTTATAACACGGGAAAAATGTTTCGTTATAAGTGACATAATGGAGCTGACACTTTTTCGTCAATATTAAGGAATTGCTGCTGGAAAGTTACATGTAATTTAGTTTTGTCTCATTTCAAGTGTAATAAGATATTTGCACTAGAAACTAGACCAAAATAACTTGTTAAGATTTTGTGTTTTTGTGGTGAAGGATGCTGGATGTCAGCCTTCATGTCCCTTAGGAAAGGATTCACTTTCCTTCAACCTGTTTGCATTTTTCTCATGTGACCTCAGGGTTGTTAATAATGATGATGGACACAAACTACAGCCTTGTTGTGAAGTGGAAGGAATCATATATGCTTTTTATTTTACAATAGAGATGTTTGCATCCAGCCCAGATGGATCAACACTTTGTTAAAGCGTCTCCACCAGGTTTAAACATCTACAGACTGGATTTATTCTTCCCTCATTCAGTTTGGTTGGAGAACATCTGTTAGGCACAAAAATGTCCAACCCTCATCACAGATTGATGATTGGACTTAGCTCTGGACTTTGACTGGGCCGTTCTAACACATGAAGTTCATTTCAGGGGGATCTGCTGGACGATGGATATATTTATTGAATCTTTTGAAAGGTTCCCCACAGCATGAAGCTGCCACCACCGGCATGTTCACAACGTGTCATTAGATCCTCCAATTCCTCCTCATTACATGTAACATGACGTACAGATAATTATGTTACAGTAAGACCCAAAAACAGATCTGGGTATTTTTAGGTACACTACAAATAGACAGATTTGAGTCTGATATATTTTGTCTGTTGTACATTATTATTTTTATGATTATTATTATTATTATTATTATTAGCCAGAAAACAGAATGTGTTTTATGTGATAAAATTACTTTCCATCATTTTTATTTTTTGTATTTGGTCTTAAGTGCAGGAAGTGAGTCAAAGACTGATACTTGAATTTACGAGGTGGACCTTAAACCTATCTTTGAGTCCTTCGCTCTTAGTTACATCTGAAGGTTTTTGATGTTATTCCACACAGACTTTTAGTTTTTAACATATTGAAGACTAAAATTGTCTCTTAGATCATTTGCTCTGCTCTCTGACACACACACACACACACCCAGTCCTCCCAGTGAGGAGATGCCCTCCCAGTCTGTAGCTCTGTGTTGTGCAGAGACAAAACAAAGGCTTTTGTGCATTGTTTCCTTTCTGTTTACATTAGGAGGTTTATTGAGTCCAGCAGGTGGCAGTATGACCTACAGCTGGGCTGCTTGTTGTTTTGCAGAGATTTTAGTTGAGCTGCGGTGAGGACAGATCAGTTACAGATTTACAGGATGTATTTTTGATCGATCTGACAGCTCTGGATGCTGGGAGTTTGACTTGTCCAGATGTAGACAGATGTGATTTGTGCTGAGGTTTGTTTTTATTTCCACTCTGGTGTCAGCGTACACCAGGCAACGCATCAAAAATGTTCAAGAACACTTTGACGAGACCTGAGGAAATCTTTTACGTTACTGGTATTTTGATGTATTTTCAAATTCATTCCGTTATTCAGACAATATTTTAGCTCAGATGTTCACTTGCAAAGTGAAACTGTAGTAGAGAACATGTGGAGAACTGCTTTTAGTCAAAACATATTCAGTGATTGATGAGAATTTATGAAGAAATCGGTTCTTTGGCCAACAGGTTTTTCTATATTTTGGAGTGAGAAGACTTCATTAGTGTCAGATATAAATCAGTGAATTTCCAGGTTTTTACAGCTGATACATATCAATCAGTCACTGCAAAAACACTAAATCTTACTTGGTCTAGTTTCTAGTGCAAATATTTTAGTGCAGTTGAAATAAGACAAAACTAACTTAACTGTAACTTTTCAACAAGATATTGCAGTTTGCTTTCAGTAAATAATTCCTTAATATTGATCAAAAATACTTGCTACATTGCCAGATTATTTCATTGATTTTATTATTTACATTTTTCCTAATGTGCCAATAGAACTAATACTTTTTATCAGCATTAAGGAATAATTAACTTATATGTTACTGAAAAGCTACTTGTACGTTAGTTTAGTCTTATTCCAAGTGTATGAAGATATTTGCACAAGAAATTATACAAAAAACAAATACTTTGTGAGACTTTGTGTTTTGCAGCGTTTGATGCGTATTTTTAGTGAACTTTGTTTTACCTCAGCTGTAAATGTGAAGAGGTTTGGTTGTCTGGACCAGTTGGCTGTTCCAGTGAATCAGTTACCAGAAAATAAGTGACAAACAGGAAACATTAAAAATCTAAACGACTTCCTAATCAGAAATGAAACGGCTCAATGTGTGAACGTTACAAATAATGTCACAGGAAATCTGTAGTGGCATTTAACTGCAGACACATGGCTTTATTGTCTGCATGGACTTATTCATTAGCTGGTAGCAGGTTGTTTCCAGATATTATATTTATTCGATAATAAATTGTGGACTTTATTAGTTAAATAAATTAAATTGGGACTCGGAGCGCTGCCTGGAAGAAGTTTATCAAAGGATGTGTGTGCACATCCACTGTTTGGATGCTGAAAGCTTCCAGGTCAAAGCGCTGAATGACTCTGCCTTTTTTTTTTTTTTTTATCACCATATGCTCAGTAATCATTTTTGCACAATTGAAAATTCAACAGACCAGCAGATCACTAGGTGTTACATCTAAAACCTTATAAAACTTTATAAATAAAAAGAATTAATAATTACATTATTCTCTAATGTATGAATTCATGAGCATTGTTGTTGTTATTGTTGATCTTTTACGTCATTTCCTTCTTTCTTATTTCTTAATACTGCAAAAGCACAAATTCTTACCAAGTAATTTTGGTCTAGTTTCTACAGCAAAGATCTTATCTCATTTCAAATAAGACAAAACTAACTTACACACAACGTTTCAGCAGGATATAGGAGCTTCTTTTAAGTCAATGATTTCTTAATATTGATGAAAAAATATGAGTTCCACTGGAAGATTATTTTACTTTGGATAAATGTCTTGCTAATTTGGCCTCAGTCTCAGTTCCTCAAAACAAACTTTTACTCCTGCTTGTAGTTTATTAGTTGTTGTTTTTTATTTTTTATTTTTTTCATTTTACTTCGTAGTTTAGTTGAATGTTAGCAGCCTAGCTAAAGAGTTTGTTGACTGAAGTACCATAACTGCAGGTTGAGTTATTTTTGTGAATAAATTCTTCAGTTTCAGGCAGAAGTTGTTTGTGTTTATTGTTGTCTATAGTTCCATATCACCAAACCAGCAGGCTGTCAATGAAACAAGAACTGAAGCTGTTTGGTTATTAATTCCTGATAATCAGGCGCCGTCCCGACTTGGTGATTTTGATCTCAGTTATTAACTTTGTTAATAATTGTCTTTGGCATTTATTAATTATTAATGGCTATTCATATCCAAACCAAACCTCTTTGTTACACAACACAGGACTTCCTCCAAATTGTTGAGCTTCGGCTCAAATCAATAACATGATGGTTGAAACACTTATGGGGCTGTAAAACAAAATTATCCTATTTTATTTATTTATTTATTTATTAGATAATAGCAAAATATAAAACAGGAAAAGAATAAGCTTCTAAAACATCTGGAATTGAATCACATTGAAATTTTGTGAACTGTACTCAATAGCCATTTAAATGTACTTTAACAGTTCTGTACAGAAGAGCAGTCAAATGTTAATAAGAAAAAACCCAGACTTATTAACCAGCTATTGTTTATAAAATTTAATAAAGCTGTTGTGTTGTAAGAGCCATTCTTTTATCCAAATTCCCATAATAAATTTCATGATACATTTAAATTATCTTGAAAATCATGTCCACAGTGAGTGGATGTATACTTCTAACTGCTACTACACTGCAAAAACACAAAATCTTACTAAGTTTTTTTTGTTCTAATTTCTAGTGCTAATATCTTAGTTCACTTGAAAAAAGTCAAAAGTGACTTTTCAGCAAGATATAGTCAATTATTCTTTAATATTCCACAGGCAGATTATTTCACTTCTAACATGGGAAACAATTAGTTAGTTATAGTAAAATGAAAATGGCACATTGTCATCAATATTAAGGAATTGCTGACTCCTATATCTTGCTGACAAGTAACTTATAAGTTAGTTTTGTCTTATTTCAACTGTACTAAGATATGTGCACTAGACCAAAAACACTTGGTAAGATTTTGTGTTTTTGCAGTGTAAGTGCTTATGATATTTGGCACAGTAAATAATAACAATTCATTGCAGGTAAAAGTAATCAAGTAGGTAGTCTTCACAAAGATAAGATGGTTTCTAAACTCTGGGAAGGGACTAATAACTGGGCATGAGGAAACATGACATAACCGTATCCCTCCTCAGCCTGATAAATGCCAACCTGCTTTATCTATTATTGGTGTGTTGAGCAATAATGAGTCTTTGTTCCAGAGACCGTCTTTAAGGACAGGCGGACAGTATGTGGTGCATCACATGTAAATGCCTCACGCGCCTATTAAAACGGAGCGTTCAGCAACACAACTCAGATACTGAGATGGCTATCGAGTCCGTAATAATCACAAGGTGTGTGACAGTGAGGGCAGTTAATAAACAGGCGATAAGAGGAGCTGTTGCACGTCTGCTATGGAGACATGGGGCTGAGCGTAGCCTAGGTTTGATAAGGAACGGATCACAACACATAACCTAGTTTATTGCTCCGGAAGGCACTGTCAGACCAAGCCGGCCAGAGCAATTATCAAACTTTACAAAGTTTGGGCTGAAGTGAGCTTGACTTTGGAGGATATGTGTAATTAGTTTGACCTGCTGTGTTTCCAGTAAACAGCCAAGTGTAATTATAAGTCGCTGACCAGCAGTGATCAGAAACATGTGGGGGAAGGACAGCAATGCACTCATCTGGATGTCTCTTTAAATTGACTGGTAATGGTAGGAACAGTATAAAGCGTAACTATGGCAACTTTGAAACCGCAGCTGCTTCAAGCATTGACATACACTGCAAAAACACAAAATCAATAAGACAAAACTCACTTACAAGTAACTAAAATATAGGCGTTTGTTTTAAGTAGACAATTCTTCAATATTATATATAATTGGGCCTCTGTCTTTAAAAATCCCTGCTCTTTCTGAAACTCCGCCTTCAGGAAGTCATCACAACATGGCTCCTCTATTAACCCTTCAACAACATTTTTACCAGCGTTGCACTGAGAAGTAGCTCCTATAATGAACTCACCAGATGTTCCACCAGGTGTTTGCTAATTGCTGTTGGCTAGTCTGAAGGAGCTGAGTGGAGAGTCAAGAGGGAGGAGTGCTGAGTGAGGCTGACGCTTGGAAACTGCGTCTCGAAGACGGGGCTATGTCCACCCCAGTGTTTTGTACAGCTGAATGGTTGCCATGGGGATTGAAGTATTTCTCAAACATGCATGAACGAATAACAGCAGTACTCCAGGTATGCTTTTGGTGATGGAATAACATTATAACATGTTGTAAAGCTCAAAAAGCTCCTGTTACATAACACTGTCATTTGATTTACAAAAGTCCTACTGGCAGGTTATTTCACTTCTAACATGGGAAAATATCTTGTTATAGGTGAAATAATTTGCTGGTGGAACTAGGACTCTTTTATTAATATTAAGCACTATTGTACTGAAAACTTAACAAAAATATGTGGTAATATTTAGTGTTTTTGCAGTGTAGTTTGATATTAATAACCACCTTATGCCTCATCGTAACGGCCTTCCTCCCTAAATTTTCCAATAATCTGACAATAGTTGCTCTTGATGTAGGTAGATGTGGCCCCCCAGATAAAACTCTGCTGAAGGGCCCCTACTGCTACCGGGAAGTCATCCGTCCCTCCGTCTGGGTTTGTACTTCCATGACAAGAGCCGAAGATGAGATTATAAAGTACAAAAAAAAAAGAAAAGATTGTGGACACAGCCGAAGGACACATCAACAAACACACCTATAAAAAATGTGTTCTGCTCAGACACACACATACAGAGGCAGACTCTGCTCACTGGTTTTAGGTCAACACCAAGTTTATTAAAAAACAAAACTCTTCTCTGATGGCAGGAAACGTCAGAACACGGCTAAAAAACCCAAACACCCAGAAGATGTCCTCCCACAGAGTCCCACTGAGAGGCAGGCAGGAAGCATGCATAGACACACACACCCAAACACACACCCTAAGGTGAAGCTGGGACCTTACACAAGTAGAAAACTAGTGAAGGTTTGAGGAAGAACTGACCTCTGACCCCTGGCTGACCCGCCTCTCCTCTCCAGCGTCTCGCTGCCGGACTCTGCTGCCGCCCGAATGCAAACCAGGCAGAGACGGAGCAAGCTGCCGGGGCGTTATTAGCGCCGTTAGCAGGGGAGGAGGGGGAGGCGTCGCCTCCAGGGAAATGCTCTTCCCTGTTCCACATCAGCTTTTATAGCAGGGCTATCAGGCTATTGGTTAATGGGCGGCTCTGCACAGCAGATAAAAGAATGGCAGAGATATTAAGAGTCCTGCTGTCTAATGATCACGCAAGCAGAGCGTGCATGTGTGCGTGTGCGTGTGTGTACACAAGGGACGGGAAGGGATTCGCTCTATTCTACACTGCAAAAACACTCAATCTTACACATTATTTCACTTATAACACAGAGAAAACATCTTATCGGTGAAATAATCTGCTTTTTCATCAATATTATGGAAAAACTTAAACAATCATATTTCTGGCTGAAAAATTACTTGCCAGTTAATTCTGTCCTATTCAGTGGGTACTGGGATATTTACACTAGAACCTAGACACTCAAAAAAAAAAAAATACTTGGTAAGATTTGTGTTTTTACAGTGCAGTAAAGTCAGTGCCATGTTTTGATAACTTCCAGCTCAATTTTTTTTTCTGTTGGTCTTTAACAGATTTATTTTCCCTCCAACATGTTTGGATTAATCTAGAGAAGGAAAATGAAATAAAATGTTTTTACCTGAAAAACATATTTCACACAGGGATGTATATCCAGCAGAGCTTTACTGCAGATTTTAAAGGCATAAAAACAAAATGTATTCAATTCAAATTCAAAAATATGTCATTGGTCCAAAAGAGAATTTAAAAGTTGTTGTAGATGCTGGTGGGTGTGGGAAAGAAGATCTCCTGTAGCAGTCTGTAATACAGCAGATTTCACAAGGCTTCTGACTTTCTGACTGAAGATACTGAGTTCTTTTGGTATTTTTTGTATTTTGTACTTTTTTGATGTGGAGATATTGCGTCTCACTTAGATTATGTGGAGAATCCTGAACCTCAGATGTGCGATCAGACTATTTCCTGGCTCTGGATCTGGTTTACTAGCTCGTTTCGACGAGAGCTGGTTTGTTTCCAGCGGGATGCTTCACATTACTCACACATCCACCAACAGGCAGGACTCTGCTCTTTCACAGCCTGAACCAACGTGAGCACCAACGAGAAGAGGGATTTTATTTTACGTGGTAGAATTAGAAGGAAGCTGTTCCTCGGTTTATGGCGTGCTGTTGAACTGCCGATGTGAAGCGAAACCTTAAAGGCTCTCGTGTAAACGTCCTGCTTGATAAGGCAGAGAGGAAGGCAGGCGGCCTCGACCTCCAGGATGAGCACACGTCCTTGGTCACACGCACAAATTCACACACACACACAAAGAGCACGAATTCTACGACCTTACACTGTAAAAACACAAAAACTTCACGAGACATTTTGGTCTCATTTGTAGAGCAAATGTCTCAGTACTTGAAATAATATAAAACTAACTTATATGTAACTTTTTAGCAAGATATAGGATTGTGTTCAGAGTCAATAATTCCTTAATACCAATGAAAGAGTACTAGCTCCATTTCCATGGGGGAAATGTCAGGTTACAAGTAAAATAATCTGCAAGTGGAACGAGAACTTTTTCATCAATATTAAAAAATGGTTGACTCTGAACCAGCTTCTATTTCATGCTGAAAAGTTCCTTGTGAGTTAGTTTTGTCTTAAGTCAAATTTACTAAGTACATTTACTAGAAACTAGACCAAAAATACTTTTTAAGACTTTGTGATTTTGCAGCGCAGCAACCGGAGGAGTCGACTGTTGTAAGCAGACCTGAGGGGTCAGATGAACTCGTCCTGTCGGTTTCCTGCCCTCCACAGTTCAAAGTTTACAAAACGCATAATAAACTTTCTAGTCAGACTTGTATCATGATCTGTGAGGAAAAACATGACGATTGTCAAGGTCATGGGAGTTTTGTTAAAATTGCCAGTCATTCACTATGAGGGAAGTCGGCAACAAAAATAAATTTATCAAGGTTTCCATCGGGGTTTTGTTATTGATAGTAGTATTCAGGTAGAATATTACATATTAACAAATTTGACAAGGGTCCTATGTTCCGGTGCTCCTTCCCTCTGCTGGTGTAACAGTCTGAGACGGTTTGGATTTTTATTATTATCGCTGTCATCACACATGGTTTTAACTGTAATTTCCCATTTTGATGCTGTTCCACTAACTGTCATTATTTTATCATGGTAATCATAAAACCGAAAAACGATTTCACCCTTAAATCAAACATCATCTGCAAACTGTTCTGCTGCAGAAGGTCTGGCCTTCCATCGGTTCGGAACGGCGAAGCCGACAGAGACACGGATTCTTCTGGAGCAGCACGGCATAAAAATATCATAATATCAGCAATATTACAATCACAAAGGAGGATTTTAATATTCTGGACACTTTTTTTTCTGCAGCCCAGCTGGATGACCCCTCCCTGACCTTGATGCATACCAAGCAGCGTTTACAGCGGCTCTGTTCTTCACCAGCGATCAGAAGGCGTGCTCCAATAATTTCATTTGCCAGCCATAAAGCTGTGATTAATTGCGGTACACACCTTTCACTGTTTCATTCAACTTTCCCTTCAACTACAGGAAAACTAAGAAGTTTATGAAATACATATATTTTTGACCATAATTTAAAAATAAGCAGACTTTAAACTGGTCGAACGCTTCATCTTTCGTTTCAATGTCTAAGCAGGTTTTAATGACCGTTTTACACGAAGTGAGCAGAAAAGTTCAGCTGAGAGCCAAACAGCAGAGAGGATCACAATGTAAGCACAAAGAAAATGATTATCAAAAAAAAAAAAGAAAAAAAAACTGCATCAGTTTGGTTTCCTGGAGGGGGACGTATGGAGCTGCTGATTGGCTGCTGTGAAAACCTGCTGTTACCCTGAAGGTTTGGCTGTTTTACACGTGATTTTATGGGAAACGCATAAAACTCTGAGCTGAGGAAATACTCAGTTATGTTTCGCTGCAACTCAGAGCAATAAGGCTCATTTCTCATGTTTATGTTGTTGCATTAAACGTTCATCTTTGCCATTTTAGACACTTCCTACGGGCCAAAACCAAGCGGTTCTGGAGAACGTGGCATCTGTTCTCCACTTGATAAACGCTCCTGTTTATTTATTAAATTCATACAATTCCACTGCTGAGTAATTTCACACTCAGCAGTCGAATTGTATATTTAGAAATGTGTGTTTTGGAACTTGTGTGTTCCAAAACACACAAGTTGAAAATCATGATCGGAGTAGTTAACATGCATTTCTAAACAACGTTGCCTCAATCAGAAATTAATAAACAGGTTTTCAGTTTTTACCTGTAACTGAATCCCCACTAACAATTACAGTGACATCTCTGTGCACTGTAAAAATAGTTTTTGGGACATGTTAAATATTGCTAAGTATTTCACTTTTAATCAAGCATAATCACTTGGAAGTTAAACAATTAATAAAGGACATTTCAATTAGAATGAAGCCGCAGATGGTGGTTTGCTGTCTGGAGGGTTTTATGGAAAACTCCATCGGTTCAGTTTAGAGTTTGGATGCAGATTTAGCTCGTTTAGCAGCAGAGCTAATGCTAAAGTCTAGCATGCTAAGCTGAGTCCCAACCATGTTAGCAATGTTTATGCAGTAAAATGTAAGAATGCATTTTAAATGCATGACTTATTTCACCAAGGTTGCATGCATTAATGACAACCCGGGTCTGGTTGATAGGAACATGGAGCTCCAGTCATCCTGATCAGTCAGAGCTGAACTCACCTGGATGAGCAGCAGCATTTAAAAATGAGTTCAAAATGAACTGTTTCATGTTTCTTTTGGCTCTTCAGGTTACATCACACCCAGAAATAACAGATGAACATCCAGCTGAATAAAATATGTTGTGTAACTGTTTGGTCAGTGTGAGGCTGCTGTCAACACAGCGTTGCTCTTTGTTACAATCACTTAAAAAATAAAATAAAACAAAAATAAAAACTCGCCAGTTTAGAAACAGCAGTTGAAGTTGCAGTTTGACACCGATCCCAGGAATTAAGCCTCATTCTGTAGAAGATTTTTTAAAAACTGTCGATGCGTTTGATTCAGTTTTTGGGGGCACTATGCACACAAACACACACACGCACACACGCGCACACGCACGCACACAACGACTCCGAGTGAACACGGGGAGCGCATTTCTGACGTTCTGTAGTATTACCAGTTGGATTTAAAAAATAAAATTGGTTTGTGTCGATCACATATCAGAAACACTCACATCAGACTTCGAGTGCGCAGGACTAAACTGCCCCCCCCCCCCCCCCCCCCCCCCCCCCCCCCCCCCCCCCCACCCCCCCCCCCCCCCCCCCCCCCCCCCCCCCC
>CAEGAE010056968.1:0-66487 GCA_903067095.1 Girardinus metallicus
AAGGACCGGAGGAGAAACATTTTTCTTAGAGTACTTGAAATACAGCCAATAAAACAGGAAGTACCCCAGCCCTATCAGACGCAGCTTCCGGTTGTCGTGAAAAAGGTCTATGTGGTGTGGAACTTGAACGTTCTGAGAGTGAACGGGGAAGTTTGCGTGATGCGGTGGAAATTTACCTCGGGGGTGAAGAACGTCGAAATGCATCAACACAACGAATCTAATGTGACATTTAAAAACCCCTGACGGAGTTTGGCTACATCGAGGCTCATTGTAGGAAAAAAAGAACATCCGGAGAGGCCAGTAAAGCAGCGCTCAACTACCAACACTCACCCGGATTAGCATCACGGTCAGAAAGCTAAACAAATAACCTGAAAAATAATTTAAGTCTTCGAGCTGCTGGCGGTAAGATGTTGGTTCTGTTCTCGTTGTGGAACCGCCGCTACTGCTAGTACTATTACACAGACGTAGCGCCGTTTCTGCTCCACCTGCAGCGAACTTTCACACCGAACCTCTGCTTAAAGCTGCAGCACGTAACTTAAAAAAAAGAAAAGATTTTAGATATGTATTAAAACTTTCGCTGTCACATGCAAACACAAGACAAATGATCTCTGAAAAAATAATCGATCTCCTCTGCCTCCTCCTGTGTTCTGCAGAATTACTCCGCTCGGTCAGAAACAACCAATCAGAACCATTATTACTTGACATTATTTGATATATTTATTTGAATCATGTATAATTTATGGTACTGAGAGCCTTACTATTAAATATTCCATCCATCTTCTAACACCCTTGCCCCTAGTCGGGCTGGTGCCCATCTCCAGCTAACGTGCCGGGCGAGAGGCGGGGTTCACCGTGGACAGATCGCCAGTCTGTCGCAGGGCAACACAGAGACAGACACACCATACACACACTCACACACACACCTTATTTAGAGAGACCAATTAACAGTTTTTGGACTGTGGGAGGAAGCCGGAGTACTCGGAGAGAACCCACGCATGCACAGGGAGAACATGCAAACTCCGTGCAGAAAGACCAGGCCGGGAATCGAACCCGTTGGTAGCGCTGTTGTCTTGCTACCCGTTGGTACCAACTGCGCCACTGTGCACCACTACTATTAAATATTACTTTACTGATTGTAGGTTTTTCAGTTGTCCTTTTGACTGAAGTATTTTGCATGTTTTATGCCTAAATTAGGTGAATTTATTGCCAGATCTTTTTAAAAAAAAAAAAAAAAAAAGCAAAAAATTAACAGCAATATAGGTGATCGGTATCGGAATCGGCAGCAGAAAACCTGATCGGAGCGTCCCTATTATTAATCAAACATGCATTCACTCAAATCTTAATCTTAAAATCTGAACAGAAAACAGTTCCAACATTATCCACTTATTTTGTGGGGATCTGTTATTGCGCAGCCTCCTTTGTTGTAATTCAGTTTCTGGATGACAATCCACCCCAGGTCTGTCACAGTTAGTTTGCATGTCAAGCTGTAAACAGACCGACTGACTGCACGACACTGACGCCAACTGTGGCCAAAGTCTGATAAGATCTGTTTCCAGTGTTTACTGAATGGCTGACAGCCAGCTTACATATTTAGATGTTGTGTGTGACCAAAACAAACAGGTCATCTGATGTTAGGAGTGAAACTACCCATACAACAGACAAGAAATGACTGACACTATACAGAACACCGCACGCGCACACGGAAATAAATAATAATTAAAAAAAAACTGTAATAACATAAAAAAGGAATGTATTTTTATAGCAGCTGTATAATATGGCGCAGAATGATTTTTAGAAACCCCAACCTTTAACCTGGAAGTGTTTGTTGCCTAAAAGTTTTGGTTTATGGAAAGCAGACACCATGTTTCATCTGGTCAAAAGAACCTGAGCCACTTGGCACCTTTCACACACAAACGTCAAGCTGATTCAAATTCAATTAAAATTCAAAAAGTACTTTATTGATCCCAAGGGGAAATTAAGGATCCGCTGAGACAGAATGGATTTTTGGGCTTTAGTCATTAACCTTTAAGGGTTTCTGCAAATATGAATATGGTAAACTTTAGACTTTTTGAATGCTGAGTTAAACTTGGTCAAGTTAACTTGACCAAGTTTAAATAATAATAATAAATAATAATTAACAACTTCACATAATTTGACAAAAAACAATTGTATTTCATTTCCCCAAGCAAAATTCCACTTTCAGGAACAGGACTTAAATGGTGAATCCGTGTTCTGTAGTTTTGTTTTACCATAAAATACCTTAGTTCTTAAGCTGGAACTACAACTAGCATAACAAATGATTACCACAGGAGCACCTCAACAAATTAAGGTAAATGAAAAACAGAAGTAAAGAATTAATGTGCACATTTACAAAATAATTTAACTTTAAGCCTTTTATGCAAAGCTGGATGAAGTTTAGACTTTTTAAAATCCAAAAACATTCAATTAATACATTTAAATCTTTAAGACTATGCAGAAATCCTGAAAGTTTAGTCAGAAATGTCAAGTATTTTCAGTTAGAAAGATCTGTTCCGCAAAGCAAATCATCCAGTGGTCTGAGGAAGACTGCTAGGTTATGTACCTCGGGGTGTCCACACTGCTGCGGGCAGTTTAACACAAAATAATGAGGAGGCCGGTGGTGTCTTTCGGATACAGACTTTGTGGTGTGTGCCATTAGTCTCATCTGATCAACAAACATGATTTCAGTTGTGTTTAGTAAACTCATTTTTGGCTCTTTGTGATGGTGGCTCGGTTAGCGCCCACAAGATGTCACTCTTTACTGCAGCTCTCAGTAAAAATGTCTTGCTACAATGAGCCTTGCAATATTTTCTTAACCCAATTTACTGCCGTAAAGCTATGTGGTGACAAGGTAAATCTGAGTCCTCCTCCAGAGTACTGGCCAAGAGTATCATATCATATCTTTTTCCACAAAAAAACACAAAATCATGGATAAACTACAAATTCCTAGAAAGTCTAAGTAACTTTAAAAAGCAAGAATGAAAAAAAAAAGTAAAGTTAGATGTATTCTATGGGACTTGCTACCGGTACCAATTAACTGCACTAATTGCCAATTTAAGAGCAGTTGGGTGATTCTTCTGTGATATTTCTAATAAATGTAGCGTGAAAATACATATAAAGATTAGAGTTTAACTGTTTATCCCCCCCAAGAATACGAACAATTAAGGGAAAAGTACTCTCACACAATAAATGAAAATAATTCTGCACAGCAGAACAATTTGAGCAATCTTTAATAATAAAGAGCAAACAAAAGAACACCTATTGAATACGTCACACACTGAAAAGTTATAGAAAAGAAATAGAAGTAATTTGTTGTACATGTGGTGGCCAGCAAACTTTAGGGTTAAAATGCATTCTCACCAAACTGAATGTCAAAATGAGGTAAACGGTGCTCTTAATTGCTCCTCAGAAATAAATGTATAACCATTGTCTAGAAGCTGGACTTGTGAGTATAAGCAAATGACACCATGCAAACAGTTTGGATAAAATTGAAAGAGGTTTGATTAAACTTCCATGTTTTGTAAACATTCAACACATGTGGTAATTGTTAAATCCCAGCAATTGTGTGGGGAAAGTCGAAAGAAGAAGAAGAAGTAGGAGAAGAAGAAGAAGAAAAAAGGCAAGCGGACGTCTCAGGCTGCGGCTATTCCTGCAACCTGAAACACAGACACACATGCAGCAACCCACCCACATCGAACAACAGATGATTGGGGCCCGCGGCCTGCATGCACGGGGCCTCCGAGTAACAGAGGGTAACTGCTCTGTCAGCTGATGACCGACTCATAAATTAGACTTGTCTCAGGAATCACACTCTGCATGTTCAGAGCCAAGAGCAGAACAGCACATGGTGAGTCTGATTCCATGACGCAATGGAGCACCGAGAGGCTCCAATCATGGCGTGAGGGATAACATCTGTGTATTTCTTTACGTGTGTGAAGTACAGCATATATGCCGTTCCTTGTGATTCGTTTTTTCCTCTATTTAAGTGTGTATGTTGACTCTTTGTAACGTATTGAATTTGGACTCATGATGAGTCAATCAGTCATCATCTGAGCCTGAACAACACAGATACCAGAAAAGATGTCATAATTCAAACCAGGAGTCTTATGCCACAGTTCTGAAACTAATGTCATGAGCTTCGTTCGATTGAACATCCCCAACCAGCTGTTAGGATAAGAACAGGTTCTTGACACGCAAATATATTCATTAAAGTCAAGTAAGCGGCAAGTCTGGTCAGTGGAAGCAGAGACGCTGACCCCTATTGGCTGTCACTGCGGTGAGTACGGGACCGACGTGACGAAGACCAGGGCTCAATCCCAGCCACCACATAGGCCAGTTGGACAGCATCACTTCTACGCACATGAAAGTAGGTCTGACAAGACGCTTTGATCCTGACTGAAGCACATGTGAGCAAACTGAGGTAAAACTAGTTCCCTCAACGTAGAGGAAAAAAATTAAGGCCAAGAGATTCAAGAGCACAAACAGAGCAGGTGGTGAGCACAGATTAGGACTTGAGGGCAGGAATTTCACAGACTGTAAGAATCATGAGGTAGTTGGTTAACCTAATTAACAATCCACTGACAGATGTGTTTTAGTAAGAGGCAGAAATCTCTTCAAGATTTCCTTCTGAGATGCAGAGGTTTGTAGCCTCCAAGAAGTTCAACAGTATTTCCAGTTGATTACAACTGACTGAGCTAATATGAAGCTAAAATTTACCCCAAAGCTAGACCACAACAGCTTAAATCTCTGTAAGTTCTTTTGTTTTTCCAGTGCATTTTTAGCCTTCTTAGATCATTACTTCACCTGTGGAAACACAAACAATTGAGTTAATCTGAAAAAAATCAAAAGCGAAGCTTTAAGATAGAAAAATAAATGAGCTGTATGATTAATAAAAACTGCAGTTGCGCCTAATCAAAAAGATAAATTACACTTTTAATTCAAAGGTTTGCACATTAAAATCTGAATTCAAACTTTTTATAATTTTTATAATATAATAATAACAGAGAGTAATGTTTCCTAATATCATGCTGCTCTAGACAAATGTAGTCTCATCATTCCATCTTGGCGTTAGCTTGAATACTACTACTTTGCAGGTTAGCCTGGAGCGACATCCGTGCGTAGTTTGGCTCTGTTTACGCCCATCGTTCTTCTAACAGAGAGAATCGTTCATTGGCAACAGCCGTGACTGAGTTGTGTTTCGCATAACAAAACGATTGCAGGTGGATAAACACAAAAACAATCCTCCATCACCTTCCACAAAACGACAGTACAGAGTAGCAGCAGGACACTAACTGTTGCATAACATACGTATCCGATACGTGTATTTGTGTGTGTGGCGATGAGAGGACATCCATGAAGGTGCAGGTAAATGCAAACAACTGTTTAAACAAGCAACCAGTCAGCAGCACAATACAACCTAACAGCTGACAACAAAGAGTGTTTAACCAGGCCTCCGCACTGCGTCGATGGGAGATTGATTGACTGGCCTCCCACACACACAGACACACAGGAAGAGCGAATTAGGCGTTAAACCCACACAACATACACGCTGAGGGGCACTTGACACGTGTTACACTTGTGGCACATGTGTTTGTTTACACACATGAAGAGGGCTGACTGTTGCACTGGGCTTTGCTGTGCAGCAACAGATCACTGACTGTTCCATAAACAAGATCACTATTGTCCACGGTTACTGCTTCAGACATGACGTATGTGCATTCGACACAAACTGCACAAGGAAAAACGAGCTGATGAGCTGCTGCTGTTTAGCAAATACAGATAAAAATAAATTAATTAACCTTGTCATTACAGAGACAAGAGAGGGAAGCTTTATGATTTAACAAAAAACAAAACGTGTAGGCATGCATCAAGATGAGTTCAACATTCTCAATGAAACTTGATTAACTTATGCTATCCTGTTTAAATACGAAAGCCTGAATTTTTGTTCCATCTCTCAAATTGTCTTTAATTTTAGCAAATACCTGTTGACTGACAAACTTCAATACCTTCAATTTACTTTTATATCCACTGTTATGCTGGACATTGTTTGTTCTCCCCAGGTATGCATTGATGGATAGCTCCCTCTGCTGGTCAAAGTGGAACAATTCAGTGGAGAGGCAAACTGTCCAAAGTCTGCTTCTCTCTTAATAACTAAACTACAACAGCAGCATTCTGTTTTACAATGCAAAATGCTCCACAAATGCATAATCTGCAAGAACCGAGAAGCTCAACTCACTCAACTTGACTGACCATCAAACCCACACATTCTCTACACAAAGCTGAATGGAGTAAACAATTGACCACTTCAGCAAAAATCATTTACAGAATCCCTCATATGTTAAATAAGCCTCTTGGTAGTGAGTTTTGAACTTTGAACTGTGATTTCAATGTCTGTAAAACTATTCTGAGTCTCACTAAAGGTGGCGTACCAAGGCTCAACACTTTATTGGACCATCATGCATTGCAGCCTGTCTCTTTCCTATAAAACGTAAGTACATGTTTTAGTCAGTTATGTAACTTTCAGAAGACAACAACTACATAGGATCACACTCTCCAGGTTACATTTCTGCTCTGTAATCACAATGGACTAGCAGCAGAATGTGTTTTAGAGCATAAAGAAAATAAAGAGGTTTAAATTTAGAAAAGTGTATGTATATTTAATCTAATTAGAAAGAAATATGAAAGAGTAGTAATGTAATAAATTATAACATCCATGGATCGGTTGGATGCAATATTTAGTGTATGATACTTCAAGTGACATGTATTCAAGCTCTGCACACCAGTAATATATTTGACCGGCTGAGTCACCTGTCACTGCCCTTGATGCCTGTACTGGATGTAAATTTAGCGAGATGCTGAAGCTCGTCCGGATACTTTATGGTATTTCTAGCTAGGACAATAAAAGTGCAAACAACAAGTATTAGAAAATGCATCACAGTCTCTTGGCTTTGAGAGGTGCCATCAACCAGAGTGTGGTCATGCATTATCATCACACAATGACGATTACTACACCGGGGTACATACACCACTGAGGAACTTGGATGGCTTTCAGTGGTGTTTGCAGGTAAAGTAATAACACATTTCACTTTATGCTGTACTATCAAACACTAACATGCTGAATAGAAGGAGATTGGTTAGCACTGTGTGAAATATTCAAAAGGGAAAATGTTCAAGAATTGCAAATAAATTGTGATTGAAGTGTAGTTATCACTAAGTTGGCCATCTAAGGCAGCCATATTGGATTTTGAAGACTGTCTTTACCTATTTAGCATTATGATATCTGAGATAATATTTATTTGTTTTTCAACTTAAAAGTTTTGGGTGGAAAGTGGAACATGTAATAAAAATGAATTATTCAACAAATAGTGCCCATTAGAGCTGTATTGGTTCAACGAATGACTTGAGGAACTCAATCTTTAAAAATCCTTGAGGTTGAGTACTAGACTCTGCTTCAGTCTTTTGCACTTGATGTGAGGAAATCATCAAGTCACAAATTGCAGGCAAATGCCTTTTTAATGGTCCAGATGCATGTTGAGACATCCATTTTGTCAGACCAAACAACTTACGATTGCGACCAGATTAGACTTGTCACAATTGTAATTTTTCCTCCTCAGAATAAGGAGCAAAATAAAAATTCTATAAAAGCAGCTTGAAGAACTCTAACCAGACAAAGTTGAATATGTGGAAAAAAGGGAACTGGGTAAAAATAGTTCTAAAATTGTATACTCTTGTATTCAAAATAAAAACACAAAATCATATTCCTTACAGAACTGAACTGTGCAGTTCACAGTGAAAGAAGATAACAAACAGTCCATAAAAATCTACAATTCTGATCTGAATACTGACTTTATGTTCTTTTATAAGTAAATAAAATTCAGTTTTCTTTTTTAATGTGGGCATTTGGAGTTGAATTTTACTTTTTATTTTGAACTGCCTACTATTACGTGCTCTTACAAAATCCATATGTAACACATCACAAAAAATTACATTGTATATTAAAGGTAACATAACACCCTTGTGATCTGTAAAAAACATTCATACATTTCTATTTTTTGCTTCTACTAAAAATCAAGTTGTGAGTACTTGAGAGAGAAGCTGATCAGACCAAGTTTTTCACTCTGTAATCCATTGTTTTCACAGTAAATGTTTCACTGTGGAAATGTTTTACTGCCTGAACTGACCTGGTCTCCGTTACATCGACTCTTTGCCACACTTCAAGTCCAAACTCAAAACACATCTTTACTATGCATTTCAATTTTGTGTTTGTTTTTATGTTAAATTATGTAAGGTGACCTTGAGCGTCAAGAAACAAATAAAATGTATTATTATTAATGGAGAGACTACATTTAGTCAGTACTTTCCCCTACAGCAAAAATAGAAAATCCCTCCAAAGTCAATCAGTACATCAGCATGATAGAAGGAAACATGAGTGTGTATTCCCTGTTAGGCTCACCTCTTCTATCATGGAGTCAATAGCTTCAGATAGTTCGGCCTTCGTAGCGTCACTGGCCACCATGTTCCTCAGTCTTAAGCAGTATTCCCTCAACTGAAGCAAAGCGGGAGATAAAAACAGCTGTTTTATTACCAACACAAGTCAATGATGAAAATATAATGTGATTTCAATGGAACACTGAGCTAAATGTGCCAATTGTACCTTATGATTGAGGATGTCGTTCATTCTCCGTGAAGCCTCTGAACTGTGTGACTCTGGGAAGCATTTCTTTGGAATGACGCCGTACTTCTCTAAACAAAAACAATGAGAAAACATCTGAAGTGAAAAGCAGAAACAACGTACAGATCCAAGAAAATATTAGCTTTAATTTACTATGATTACGTTTCATGAGAACTAACCAATGAGATTGACCAGCATGTCCCACTGCCCGCCATCATTGGTTGGGTTGGAGAGAAGGAACTGGACCAGACGTCCGTCTACCGGCTCCTTTCTCTGTGCCGTCTCCACGCACGCATGGAGGAAGTAGTAGCAACGCTCGATCTGCAAAAAAAAAAAAAAAAAAAACAGCTCTTATGTTTATTTATTTACTTAAAAGTGATACTTCACATTAGTTAACCTGATTTTTTTCAGTCCGTTATGAAGAGGGGCCAAATTTTTTCTACATTTAGTTGTGCTTGTAGAAGCAACGTCTTTACTGTCATTTTATGCTATGCTGTTGAATCCCAAAGTCTACATACACTGAATAAGAAGACACATTCAACAATTTTTTCTCAACATCGGCAAACTTCTGCAACTTGTGTAGAAAAATAGTTTCAACATTCACCTTTGATGGCAAGAACTCAGCACCCACTCTGTGTGTGTGGGTGGATGTATTTTATGTTGTTAAACACACATATGCACAATGCTTCTCCCATTGCTGCACCTAAAATAAACTGAAGGCTCATACCATAGCCATCAAAACTCACAGAACATGCCGAGCTGTGTCTGTTAAAGTGTGGGAGTTGATGCTGTTGGTTTGCAGGTCAGGCAGAGATGAGCAGAAATAATGAGAACAGCTGCACTTTAGTGCATTCTGTCACCTCTAGCACCTGGTCAACGCCTGCCATTTCTCTCCCCACAACGAGGACAGAAACATCCACACAGAGACTTTGGGAAGGTTTGTGTTTCTGCATTTTCACTTGATGAATAGAGGTAGATTTACTCTGACATCTACTGTTTAAAATAAAAACTGCAGGAATTATTGTATTAGTAGCAGCACAGATTTTTGCTTAATAACCATCAAACAGGTAAATATAGCCAAAACAGCATAGCAAACGTCTAATTTAAGCAAGTGAGTTTTTTGTCAGGTAATGTGTTTAACTTGAATCAGAACATTTTGTTAAAAAAAAAAAAATGGGCCTTGTTAATAGTTTTCTTACTGGGTAAATCTTCACCTGTTATGCTTTCTGACAGTTAAATCAGGAAAAAAGTGTAAATGCTAAAAAAATAGTTTTGGTGAACAACCAGAGCAGATGAGAAATCATTGGATAAATAAGCTGACAAAGACATGATTGTGTAAAATTGTGTTAAACTGTATAATTCATATTTTCTTCAACAAAAATATTAATGAATAATTGATTGAATCAAGGAAGGAAGGGACAACTCATTGTCTTAACCAGGCTGGAAGAATGGATCAATTGTGTTTTTGGTTATAGAAGAGTTTCTAAATTATTAGTCCCATGTTTTTGTAATTATTAGACTTTTAACTTGTGGTATAAGTAAATAAAAATCCTCACCATCATGTTCTAATCCAGACATGATATTTCTTATTAGCCTTTAGACCAAAAACATCCTCACAAAGAGAGGAGATGCTCACTTTGGTAGTTTTACTCACAAACAGAAGCAACAAACTTTAAAGATCTACTGTCTTGTTGTTAAATTTACAACTAATATTACTTGCAATATTATTCCATCTGCGACAGACTGGTGACCTGTCCAGGGTGTACCCCGCCTCTCACCCGGAACGTGGCTGGAGATAGGCACCAGCACCCCTCCCGACCCCACTAAGGGACAAGGGTGTAATGAAAATGGATGGATGGATGGATATTATTCCATTTCCCTTCAACAAGTCACAAATTAAAGCTGAATTCCTGACTGGGAAGATGTCCCAACATGTTGGAGAAAGAAAAAACTAGGGAAAAAAAAATGCAAAGCTTGAAACTTGCAGTGAGAGGTCACTGTGACATCAGTTCAAAACAAAAACACACAAAAGAGGGTTTTAGGAACAATGACAAGGTGACAGAGTGCTGCGTAATAACATTGCATCGATTCAAACAGATCCACAAACAATATGCTAACAGAAGAAACTGTAGTTACTGCCATCCTGCGAAACACAAAATCCAGGTATCGATAAGCAGAAGAATGAGATTGTGCAGAGGACATTACCTTGTCCCAGAAGAAGAGATAAGACTGACTAAACTCAAACTCCTCTAAATTATGCTTCTTCATGAAGGGAAGTCGCAAGACGTTGAGGCATGAGAAGATCCAACATCTCCCTGTTGTTGAAAGACAGCAATAAACCAATTAGTGAAGGCATGACACAAAACTGCCACTCAACATATTCCTAAATAAATTCAAGAATGGACATAGACTGGGTCATTTTAACACATGGGTTTCTACTGAAAATCAAATTACATAAAAGTGGTATTGATTTGTCAATTACGTAATCTCTCAAAGCAAATGACTGGAAAGGCATGCATCTTCATTGACACAATGTTACGTACACATCGTTATCTTTTATCTGTTCTCCGTAGGGTTTATAAGTGACAAGTAATGTACGCGCCATACCTGAGTTTTTTTGGTTGGTGATAGGTTTGCCTTCCGTGGGAATAGAGTGCTGAAAGATGTGCACAGTATCCTGGACAGTCTGTCGGTGCAAACAAACCTCCAACGGGTCGATGCAGGTGGAAACATTCTGGGCCAACAGATAACGTGGTTCGGATCGCAGGCGTTTTGTGAAGGTGGTCACCTTTTCTGGACTCAAACCTTTAGAGAACCCAAGAGGGAGGTAAAAGTTAAGAATTGTACTCAAAAAAACAAGTTGCTCAACTTCAATCAGAGTCAGGTGGCTTTTTCTGTTTCTTTTGTAACTCTCATGACTCATTGTCACACCGTAGGTTTAACGCACCACTTCCTATTAGAGATTTGACTCAACAGCACTCACTCACTACGGCATTAAACTCATTCCTGGAAAACACCGGATCAATAGTTATAAGCCCACACCTCATCTTTTCCTGAATACTTCAACCATCTGTTGCCGCTCTTTTTCCACTCTCCTAACAGAATCAACAACAAACAATTACCTGTTTGGGATAATAAATGCTGTTAGAAGAACAGCTCTAATGGGGGAATACAGGCCCAGTTGGCACAAACGCAGACAAAACTCAAGAATGTTTCCATATTGTTGACTAGTACTGGAGGCCTTGGGCTGCAGAGGGCAGACCAGACCAGGCCCTGAACACTTATCTCGCTCCATCTGTAAGAAGAACACACTGGAAGCTTGTCCGGTCCCGCTGATTGGGGGACTAACGGGTACACGCAGCACACACACACACACACCCACACACACACACACACACACTGACAGAATCAAAGTGGCACCAGTCGGCGGTTTGTAATTCAGTCAAATAATAGTGTAGAGCAATTAAACATTGAGCAGGACATTGCCTAGTCATGCATGCTGGCGATGGTTCGACGCTTCCGCATCAGCTGGTGAAAGGCAGAGCTTGGAATAATGTCAAATTTTGTCAGCTTACATTCACAACCTATCAAAATAAACACAAACCAAAGGCAGAAGATATTTTCAGACGGGGGTTTGCCAGGAGGTCAACATTATATTGGTTCCCTTATGGGGAGATATGCACTGATCCTGATTAAAGCTGACAATGTAGAAAAATAGTAAGGGATGCCAGTGTCAGTTTATAGCAAACATAACTTAAAGTGACAGCAGTTTTTTTTTTTTTTTTCTAATACCACGTTGAAGCTGAAGCTATGAGATGAAATCTAATAGTCACCAGGTTAGTAGGCTGGTAAAGTTGGTTAGCCTGTTATTTAACACATGGAGGCATGAATGGCGAGAGCTGACAGCACAGAGGTTTTTCTATGGATTGTGGCCAAGCCCTGGCAGCCAGGGGTGACTTGCAAATTCACACATCAGAGGTTTTACAGCTGGCTTTGCATTGACTTTACGATGCCCATCGCGTTTAAAAGAAGACACGTTGTTCCATTTCGCAAATCGACAAATAATTCAGTATAGATTTAGCACATACTTCTAAATACGCCATATAAACACTCGGATCCAAGTCAAAAACACAAAACATTAGCCTGTAAATACAGAGAGTTGTAAAACCCGAGAGGGGGGGGGGGGGGCACATCTCAACTATTTCGGAAAGCTATAACATTTAAAAATGATTCATAAAACATCAGTTAGCACATTCTCCTCTAGAAGAAAAGAATCTGAAGTTTAAAGAGTTTGACAGGTCCATTTTGGACTAAGCAAGCGTTACATTTTCTATAACTGACAACTTCAAACATGGAATATATTCCTTACTATCTGCTTATAACTGCGGTCTCTACGTTTGTCCCCTGCATACTGTTTGTTTCCATAAGCTGCCAACTTTGCAGACAGAACACGGTAGTCTTGCTAGCTCACCACCCCGGCATGCTGCTAGCGCACTGAATGCTAACCTAGCATGTTAGCTCGATCACTTGTCAACCCTTAAGATGCTGGAGAGCGTTTGTTTTAGCTGGTCGGCGACATAAAACCAACATGGCTGTAAAGGGACACAGCCACGCTCAACCTACCGGCGTCCATGTTTCTGAGGAGCTTGAGAAGCTTAGACTGTAGTCCCAAAAAAGTCGCCGGCTCTTTGTTTATCTCATTCACCGACAGCGAGTCAGTGTGTGCAAGGGGTGCGCTCGTTTCTGTGCTCTGGTTCGATCTTTGACGTGGCGTTTGGGCGGAGTTAAAGAATCTAAATTATATCCCTCGAAACTTCCCGGTGTGATGTGTCACCCTTTGGTTTTTTTATGTAACACATTAAAAACCTTTATGGTTTATGTTTTATGTTTTGTTTTTTGTCACAGTAATAAAACAGGTTTTAATCTAAATATTCAGCTTCTGTCAGCTAGACCTTGTTCCGCTGTATCCCATCAGAAAGATTTAGGTTTGCACTTGTGGTTCACATACAAGACACCGACTTTTTTCTCTCTTGTTTACTGCGTAGTCCTATGGGAGTGAATAAAATTAGCGCTGCCAAAATGTGACACAGTAAAAACGCTTGAAACGTTTGTGTTACTGATACATACAACAGAAAATATGGTTTTAATTTCTATTTCTGACTATCAGTGCTTAATATATAGGCATCTGTATATAAGACAATTAGGCAACGATTTATATACAATTAGACTAACAATTACATTTGAACACATCAAAAAATCATTGTTCTCCAATCCACAGCAAAAATATACTAATCTTTTCAATATTGTTAAAGTATTAGATCTTTGGCTCAGAAATCCCTTCCTTCACAAATATTATATGTAAGAGGGGGTCTTTATTTCTATCAGAAACAAAAAAAATTTTCAGTACAATGTGACGCTTACAAAATCCCGCCTTCAAACTGAAACAAAACCTGACACTATTACTTGCTTTAGAAAAACAAAATGTGTTCAGTCAGAGGTTTCTCCAGAGCCGCTGTAATACAGACTCCAACAGAAGATCCTTCCTGTGTAGAGTCATCTGCATCTACAACAACGTTTTGATAAAAATTTAATCAGTTATAACATTTAATTTCACCTCTGGGATTCATAAAGTACTGTAAAACTGAACTGAAATTAACTGAATTAAATATAAGGGCATCCAGCCAGCAGAAGTTAGAACTGAAATGTATTGGTTTTCAAAATGACTAAGTACAAAAACACCTAAGAGTAGCTGTGCACAATTGTGGTACAACAGTTTTATAAAAAGTTTCCAAAGGAACACAAATTGTGAACAGTATATACAGACTTAAACTATCTCTGCAAATACAAGTTTGAACAGGTATGACAGACTTCAGATGATATAGGCGTAGGACTAGACTAATAATACTCTAAATGTAGCACCACAACTACACTTGGAATAACATGGGTATTATTTTTAGTAACCTTTACCTGCTCTCTGTTTATTCACATATTCATCTGTGTTATCTGGTCTTCATTATGCTGTTCGTTCATTAATGTTCACTACCAAAAACCATAACACCGTCAGAATATAGCTGGATTTCCACTGAGATTAAAATGATAGAGATTAATATTATTTACCAATTAGGTGACTTCTAAAAGCATTTGGGAGCACTGCATTTTATTTAAGGGAATCAGAGTAGGATGAACTGAATGTGTCATAATTTCAGAATTAAATTAGTAAAAATGTATTACTAAATTATTCATTTCTCAAAAAGTCACTCACAGTTATGTGCTGCTTTATGTTAATCTATTGCTTGACATCCTAACAAATTAAACTGATGTTGTGACATTTAAAAACAATGAATACTTTAGTAAGACAAAATGTTTAAGAAATCCCAGAAACATTCGTCTTTTTTGAATCAACCATCTGTTAATAAGTTTTTAAAAAATGTCAAAAACAAATCAGCTTAAATAAGCCACAAGAGCTACAGTAAATACAAAGCAGAACAAATAAGTTTCTGAGGTCTTTTATAAGACTGAAGTATACACTTCCTTGAAATGAGCCCCATTTCCTGCTTGAAAGTCAGTATTCCTGCTCTTGAAGTCAGTGCTTTCCTGTAAATCAAATCCTAACGTGTGTGTGTTGGTGTTCAGAAAAGTGTGAAGGGGCTGGATTAGTGGGTCACTTCCTTCCTCTGACAACCCCTAGAGAAAAAAAAAAAGCAGCAAGAAAAGCGAAAACCGAAAATGACCCCTGACGGTCACAGAAATAGGAAAGGCTAAGAGAAAGGCTGAAAATGGTTTGAATAAACAGGTTATGTTAAGTTAAAAGAGTGCGAGACTGTCGGACTATTTCAGCGAGCCATAACATGGAGACTTGATCTTTACAAGGGAACTGAGATTTTGCTCTGGTTGAACAACAGCATTGTTTTTTTTTTACCAGACATGTATACGTTTATCTTGCGTGTGATCAGCTGTCTGTGTATCTTTCAAGGAGGTAAGAACATGTTTCAACTCAACCACGTCTGAAAACTTGCATGCTGTCTTGTCGCATTTCAAGCTACGTTTTGTATTTGGTTAGATTTTGTTGCGGAAGCTCCAAGAAATAAAACTTCAATTTTCCAAAGTAATGGTTGGCCTTTTTTGCAGTTGTATAATTTGACTAGGATGAATACAATTTTCCAAAGTAATGGTTGGGCTTTTTTGCAGTTGTATAATTTGACTAGGATGAATACATACTGTTCATATAGCCATGATAAGTCAAAGTAAAGTTTTACTCTCATGTCACTTGTACTTGATCTTTTTCCATATTATTTCAACAACTTAGATGTTCTGTTTTGAAATGAAAAATCTGACTTTTTGAGATTATTCTTCATGAAATGATGAATTTATTTTAAGGCTTTTCACGGTTTATGGGATTTTAAACATATAGAAACCAACTGCATGAGTAAAATGAGTGACTGCTGTCAATTCAGCTTTTTCAAACAAAATACTCTTTATTAATCTTACTGAATGCTCTGTCATTTAGGTGTTTTTTCTGAAGAATGCAGTCAGGGTGTACTTGGAAAACGTGAGACATTCCCCGTGCCTGCAGGGGGCAGTTTGTCCCTGTCCTGTGTGGTTCAACACTGTGGAAGTAACTGGACAGGCAACTGGAAAAGGGAAAATCTCACAACTGTTGAAAACAGCACAAGGCACCGTTTCACCATTACCCCACTCAGTGCCAATCAAAGCAAACTACATTTAAAGATTTTGAGTGTTAGACAATCAGATGAAGGATCTTACACATGCAATGTGAAGTGGAGTGATGGGAGCCATGACGTAAGCCATTGGAAGCAAGTGAATGTCACAAAAGGTATATATGCTCATTTGCATGTGCTAATCAAACATGGATCATGCATATTTTAGTCATTAGTGTTTGTGTGTTGTTGTTCTTCTCTGTCATCCCCAACATGCAGGTGTTGCCTTACAGAGAAAACTTTTACACAGGGTTCTGGTCTGCACTGGCGCCTTTCTTTGTCTTCCTGTCATTTTGGGATTGGCTCGCTGCCTGAGTTCAGAAGTCAAGCAACAGCCACATCCCAGGATAGAGGTGTTACATGCAGATGGGCATAAAGATAGATCACATCAGCCTCCACAGCCTCCACCCCGACGCCCAGTACCAAAGAAACGCACTGCTCCTCCTCACAAAGGTATCTAACAATTTTAATTTCAGCAGTCTAAAGCATAGAGGTAATAAATTAATGTAAATGTAATGTTAATGATGTCAGAGCTAAACTTTTATTTTGATTGAACTTTTTCAGCTCCCTCACCATCCCAGCAAAAGCCAGAGGTAGGGGAAAGTATTGCCTTTGTGAGGTGCAGTGCCATAAGTCTGTCTGCAGTGTATTTGATCATGTAGAAGTTTCACATAGTTTTATTTCATCCTATATGTTACAGTTGTTGTACGCAGACATTTCTCAAGATGCCCTGAGGAACCAAAAGGCTCCGAGAGAGCCAGTTCAATCCACTGTTTACTCATCTGTCAGGTTTTCCTGACAGCAGAAGACAGAAGATGGAGATATGGAGCAGTCGGGTCCAAATGTCTGTGGGCCTTCATCTACTTTTCCAGTTCTTGTTCTGTAGTGGTATGATCATACTGGACACACCTTCAGTGATTGAGCGTCTTTGAGCCATCACCAAGGTCCTGTCATCATTCTGGTTGGATGAAAAACTTTCCATTAGAGGTGATAACTTGTTCAAATCAGACGGTTTTCTTGCACTGACCCAACTTTTATCATATCGTAAGGGCTATTTAAGAAGCTCCGTGACAGCCTACTTTGTACATTACAACAGCAGTTTGGTTGGGTGTTTAGGAATATTGTCCCATCATAACTAATGTGCACAGGTTTCAACTGTCTAGCTGTTGATTTGAGGTAAAGTTAAATAACCTAGAGGTAGTTCTTAATTTTTATTAATTCCATTCAGCTAAATTTTATTTATAGAGTGCCGATTCACACCAAATGAATCATCTTGAGGCATTTTTATTAAAAATAAATATTTACTTTATTCTAGTGATCAAGCAGTACATTAAGCTCAGTTAATTGTTCTAAGTAGTTTAAAAAGTTTCTATCTAAGGAAACCGAGCAGATTGCATTGAGTCATCAATTTAAAACGTTCCCTCCTCCTGGACGAGCTGGCATTGAGTCATTGACTTTACAGCAATCCCTCCTACAGAGCATGCACGTAGTGACAGTGGAGTGAAAAAAAACTACCTTTAACAGGACGAAACCTGCAGCAGAACCTTGATCAGTACAAGCAGCCATCGGCCTCTACCGACAGAGCAGAATGCACAAGAAGAAACAGATGAAATGATGTCGGATTATTTTTTATATTCATTATTTCATCAACTTTTCACAATCTACAACGTAAGAAAAACAGACCGCCACCCCCATGGTTGATACCTGGTATGGTATTGTTAGGCTTAAAGCCCCCACTATGATTGATCTGAAGGTTCATTTTGGCATTATGTTCAAATATTCAGTGTGTGTTGATGTTAAACTTGTGTTTCTGTGAATAGTGATACTGGTGTCTTTATGGTAGAGCTTTGGTTATTCCTGAGTTGTTATCAAACATCCTAGCCAACTGATTTTCAGCTGAGGGTGAAAATTTGAGTTTGATGTACTTCCAAAAATTAATAAAGTGTATTTTATAAATTATGTGTATTGTGTGGACACCTTGCAAAAAATAAAAAAAAACACATATGGCACAAAATACAACATTTTATTGTAGAATAAATTCTCAGTGGCACATTACATAACCAAATATACATATACGTTATTTAGACATCTCTTAAATTAATATATTTTAATTTTATAATTTTACTTTAATTAATTAGCATATTCTGCAGTGATTTGTTTGTACATGACATCAATGCAAAAGAAGTTAATATAATAAATTAAGCATGTCAACAGAGAAAAAGGCTGCAGGACATTTTTGGGCAATACAACTACAAACAAAGTGATAAACAGAACTTCCTGTTTCTTCTGTCCCTACTCTCCTTACACGAGGTAATTGGTGGCCTATCCCATTTCAAAATTATGTGCTAGTCTTGGTATATTAAAACGTGCATTTCAAGTAACTTCATCCAGAGCAACTTCCCAAGATGTTAAAAATCAATAAACGAGGACATTTGCAATGTGTGTGAACTTTGAAACTTCAGTTTGCTAAGCCATCTTCAACTTCACCAATAGTTTCCTGTGCAGTAAAACATGATCTTCATTCAAACGCTTTCTAGTTTGATCACACTTAAACACAGAAGTCAACGTTGAAGTCTAATGCTAATGTTAATATGTCGATAGCTAGCTGACAATCACAGAAGATTCATGGCCCCGTTGTGCTTGAGAGAAACTATTTTTGCAACTTAAGAGTTTGAAACCATAGCTACCATGGCATTAAACGCAAATGACAAGACTGTAATTCACATTAAAAGTAATTTCTATAAAAGGTGGTTCAAAGGCCTGGTGGAGCATATTTTTCAAGTCGTCTTCATCAATTCCCTCACTGGCAAAATTCCCTGCTAAAAAAAAACCAAAAAAAAAACAAGCACCACAGAGCATGTGTGCTGATACACTGAGCTAGTAAGCTTCAATGGGAGGTACACGGAGGTGAAATGATTTTTAGTAAGTGCAATGTCTTTTTGTCCCCTTCAGAAAATGTGGGTGTAGTTTGGCTTCCCACAAGCTGTGCCGTAACCAGATCCAGGAACTTCTCATCCTCTCACACAGTGAGAGTTTGAATGCACAAGCAGAGAAAAAGGGCTTTGGAGAAATTGTAAGGTGCAGCTTGAGCTAAAATAAGCTTGTGGTTAAAATGTGTTGGCAGTGTCTCCTACTGTGTCTAACCAGGGTGTCGTGGGTCACCCCTACAGATATAGAAATGTTCTACTGGGAGACATCTTTAGAGTGCTGTGGACACAATGCAACGGGTACCAAGCTTACAAAAGCGTCTCCAAAAATCATAGCTGTTTTCTAAAAAAGCGTTAATATTCATAATGAAGAAGTTCAGACTCCACAGTTCCACAAGACTTTGCTACTGTAAGTAGACTACACATTAGGTCTTTGTGAATGTGGGAGAGTCTCTGCTCACTGTTTCTTTTCTCAAAGCAAAAGATAAACTGCTTGCAGACGTACCATTGAAGGGTAAAGGTAAAAGGAACATCCTGCGGTCTGTTGTTGGTTCCACAGAGTGCTTAACAGTTGGCTGGATGAGGACTAACAGTTCGGCCATAAACTTGTACACTTGTATGAAAGATGATGCCTAAGAAAAAGCTGAGGCGCAGTCTACAGCCCGCCCTACACTCACAGTTTTACAGCCATGCCGAGACCTTCAAGTGATAGGAACAACAAGAGTTATGCTGCAGCTAGATTCAAGCAGCTAAACGTTGCTTCAAAGACAGTGAATGTCTATGAGCTGCTTTTCTTCACTTACACTCACAGTTATATCAGTGTGTCTGTAGTGTGCAGGATGTCCTCTGCAGCTCTAGTCAGATTAGCCTTTTGCTTATGGTTATAAGAAAAGGTTGTACAAATGTTTTATTTTTCTGGTGATGTTGTGATTTAGTCAGCTTCTTCAGAGTCACGCTTCTTCTTCACTGAGGAAGTCTGCTGCTTTTTCCTTCCACAAATCTACTCAGACTGAAAGAGAGAAAGCAGAGAAAAATCACTAAAAACAGCTTCTTCTTCCTCTTCCATGCTGCTTTGTTATATTTTTCGATTTAGTTTTATTTTTTGAACATTTTCTGTTATGAAAATCTGATAATACACTCCCAAACACTTGCTGATAAACACAAATGCTATCATTTGGGACTTATCTGAGACTTACAGCTGTGGATGAGTGGCTCATTTTGTCAAAGCGGAACTTCAAACTTGACCTGGGTGATGTTTTCCCTTTTCCATCTGCAGAATAGAAGCATAAACAAAAACTAGCAAAACCATTTCTTTTTAACCAGTTCTCCTCTCACTAGATCAAATTTACAATTTACCTGTTGGACTGCGGCACATGATGACAGGCGTACCCGATCCCTGGCTGTCGATGCTCAGGGCGGGACTGAAGGCAGAGGTGGACGTGATCGACGGATGACTGACCTATAAAACAAAAACATCATGATGTTGTAAAGGAAAAGGCACTGAACAATAGTGACAGAAAGGAATCAATTATTTAAACTTTGCCCACTCTGAAGACAACGCATGGGTCTGATAGCGACTTGAAACATAAAAAAAAAAAATCACATTATTCAACATATGTATCATTACACATACGCAACCCTTTTAGAAAAAACTAGATTCATATTTGCTAAAGTGCTGATAAAATCTTTTAAATGTCATCCAGACAAGATAAATATCTTAATGTTCTAACCAAATGTAGCAAAGGAAATTTGTCCTGTGCATTAAAAAGCTTGGATCTGCACCTCCTTCAACGCAATTTGTAATACTTGGTGACTTAAATTATTCTGACAATTCTAACCTCACAAGGTGCCATTTTTAAGCAGCACTTCTCACATAAAATTACTGCTACAATGACAAGAGGTGTCATCTGAACCAAAGAAGATGAGAAGATTTGCATTTAATTCCCACTATTATGCACTTCTGAGCAATTATGGACTTTTTCCATCTTTAAAAGCTTTTTCACCCCTCTCAGCCTCCTGATTTGTTACAAATGTGTATTTTTCATTTAAAAATTTTCCAATTTCTTTTTTATATTAATTCCCAGAGGAAATAAATATTCTACTCACTGTCTCCAGCTCCTCCAGAGCTTCTGTTTCCCCCGTGGTGCTGCTGAAGCTGCTGGTGCTAGACGAAGAGCGAGAGATGTTGGGCCTGCAGCTGCTGCCGCTGCTGCACTCCTTGTGCTTAATGAAAGGCCTGTTGATGGACGAGCAACAGAGGACCAAGCATGTAGTTAAGATAACACTCTTTAAATTTGCCATAGCTAGCCCTAGAACACAATTGTATTTTTATATATTTTCAAAAAAAAAAAAAAAAAGTTTTAGCTTTCTTTGACCTTTCTTTGTTGGGGCAGATCTCAGGTGAGCTGGGATTGGATGATGTCTCTGACCTCACTTCTTGGGAATGCGGGCAGATCTCTGCTGTTTTATGATCACTGCAGACAAACCACGATCACACAGCTTGAACCTTTCCACATTTTGTCACAATGCTACCACAAAATGTATGAATGCTTATGTTTATGTTTTTTGTTTTGTTTTGTTTTTTAAAGAATTTATGCAATTGCCCAGCAGAGATTGTGCATAATTGGGAAGGAGAAGGCAAAAGAGAGACATGCTTTTGGAATGTGATTAAACACAATTTCAAAAACTGACCTGCATTTGTGTACAACCCCTATACAACAATTTAAAAATTTTCTCATTGGCAAAAAAACAAAAAAAAACAAACAGGAAATGCAGAGATTAAAAATGTAGAGAACTGACCCGCGTGTGTGTTTGTCTGATGGAGCGTCTGTGCTGGAGTGGAGACGTGGGAAGAGGCCTGAGCGCCGTTTCACTGGGCTCTTTAAAGGAGATTTGGCTGACAGAACAGGAGGCTGGAGATCACAAATGATAAATTAAGACCTTACTTAAGAAAATAAAGAAAAAAGAAAGCTTCACCACCACTCTAAATAAAAATGCTGTAAAGGCTTAATTTCATCAAGCTGACTGACTGTAGGTGGTCCAACAACAAAACTAATATCTAATGAATCGTTACATGGAAACTCTTAACACATGAGAACTCGAACACAATCACAGTCAGGCAATCAAATTTCTGCAGGTTTTCACAAGGAAGCTAACAAAGAAAGCTCTGTTAGTCACACGGTAACAGTTAGAACTCGTTCTTCTCTCTCTCACTCTTTATTATTAGTTCACTTACAGTGAAGGTGCTCTTTGTGCATTCACTGGTGCTTTGTGGCAATCCCCCGCCACTGAGACTGGCAGGGACCCCACCTGCCACTCCGGGGCTCCGGTGACGATGAGAACCCACCACGGTCTCCATGGAATGGCTCCTGACGCGCATGGCCCTCTGATATGCGAACAAGGAAGCAAACAAGGAGTGGATCAGAGAAGAGTAGTGAGGAGCAAACTGATGCAGACTGGTAGACAAAAGGTTGTTGCAAGGGAACGACGTGGAGGGACAGAATGAGAAGTGAAAAACTCAAAAAGTTTAATTTATAATTTAAAAAATAATTATAAATGTATTAACAAATTATGTCCACCAGAGGGCAGCATTCTCAATGGAAGATGTAATGAGCAGCATAGTTGGAAATGTGGGTTTCACTTTTTTTTGTTGATTTCATATTTTCATATCCAGTCCTGAAATTTTCAGAAATATTAACATAAGGACATCAAAACCTTAGAAATCATGAACACTACAACTCAAACAATACAACAATCTTTTTTATTGTTAAATTATAATCTTCTCATTCATTTACAGTAATACAGTCAGGTGATAAACTGCCAGAGCAATGAGAGCAATGAGAATAGCCCCTCCTGGGACTGTCTGCACAAACTGCAAAGCAGCAGCTATCCACAATGCCTGCAAAAAAGTAAGAGAGTCAAATCGTCACCATGTTCACACATTTTGTCATCGCCACATCTAACTGGTCCCATCAATCTCAGCTAATCTACACATGCAAAAAAAAGAAAATGGAATCAAAAAAGGGTAGAGAGTGGAAAGAGAAAGAAAAATACAAGCATGAACACTTCGGGGTGTTACATTCACACTCGGATGTAAGTGCGTCTTCTCAGCCGCGTCTGCACATTCTCTATATAGAGTTTAAGTCTTTGAGGACTGTGAAAAAGAGGCATCCTTTGTGATAACAGTGGTTTCACACCGTAAGCCATCTTGCAGACCTGTGACATTTATCTGACCTGGCAGTGTAATGACGGTGATCAAATAAATGTCACAGAGCTGAGAAAAGATTGCCTGATGTACTTTTGTCTGGGTTTTATGTTCACCTTGAACGATTCGAGCAGACCCCCATGTCCGCCGTTCTCCAGCTTATCCTCCTCCCCCATCTGCCCGAGTCCCAGCACCGCCTGGCTCTGTCTGTGCAGCTCGTCATGCAGGTTGTCCAGCAGGGCGGCTCGTGTGCGTCCCTGCAGTGAGTTCAGCGGCACACAAAGGCTGTTTAGGAAAAGGGTCTGCAGCTGCTGGATGAAGCTGAAAAGTAATCGAAGGGTGGGCTGTGGGGTTGGAGTGTGTGGCGTGCGTCACCTCCAGTTTGGCAAATTTGTCAGATTTGTAGCAGGCGTTCTCGGCATTGATCAGCTTTGTTAGCAAGAATTCTCGGAACTCAGGACCCTGATTGTGAAGATGTGGAAAAAAAAAGAGATGAGGTAATAAAAAAAAAAAAAGTATTGGTTTTTATCAAGTTTCTCAATCTTATCATCTTTTTCTTAAATGCAATGTCAATTTAGTGAGAACAGTAGGAGGTACAATTAGTCTTTATACAAAGCAAGCAACAAATTTAAATCAAAATAAATTACCATTTAGATGAAAAAAGTCACCATAAACCTTTTATCTGTTTTACAATTCAGTTGGAATGACAGTAATAGATACACAAACACAAAACTACACACACTCCACAATACGTAACACAAAACGGAAGAACATGCATAAAAACAGTTTTTGGTATTGACTAATTTTAAGAGTACAATTTCATAGTTCATTCTCTATTAATCAAAAATAAAATATTTACAGTTTTGGAACATATTTCTAGTAGCTAAATAAATCCATCCTCACATACAGAAATGTCTGGTTATTTTTGCAGTACACTGGAATTCGCTCTGTTATTCATACATACATGAACTATAGTTGTGTATTAACCCACGTAATTACATCGTAGCATAATATATGTAAGTTTTCAGTTTTATTTGATTGATTTCTCTTCTAAATGCCCGTCACTCTGACAAGCTGCTAACTTGATTTACCCAGCAGAAATGCCCCCTGATTCACCAGTGAGGTCACTCTCAGCCTGTTGTGGGTAATGAACCGAGTACTCCAGTCCGTCCACAGAAATGGCTCTACTCTGACAGTGACCATGGAGGCCTGCAGAGCTGCTGGCTAGTATTCTTTTTTATTATTATGTTTTCTGGTTTTTAAACAGAGCACTTTAATGGCACCCTAAAGGTTGGAAAGATTGAGGAATGAATGACAAGCAAGACAAAATGTCTGAAGCAAATAATATTTATAACTTGCTGCATGTCTTAAAGTTTTATTGGAGTGAAAAGTTAAATAGCAGGTTAATTTATTCCACAAATAAAGTCCAACTCTTTCCCTCACCTTCTTGAAGACGGCTGGGTTTGGGAGAGGAGGCCCAAAAGGAGGAACGTCTTCTCTTGCTGTAACAGACACCTGATGACACAAAGTCACAACAGTCACTCAGACAAGCATAGCATTGCATCATTGACTGATAACAGAATACAAAACATAATCCTGGAAAAGAAAACTAAGCACAGTCTAGTCTCTTCTAGAAGATTTAAGGTGAAAATTAGCAACCAAGTGCTTTGGTCTTGATAAATAAAGCACCTGATTTTCAGCAAGCTCAACAAACTCCATGGAGCATGCAAGTGTTAGCACAACACTGGGGAGGAAAGACATAAGCAACAACCTGAAAGCAACTGTGACTAGTTAGGGTTAATGGTTGCCTACGCTATAGCAGATAGTCTGTGCAGTTGGCAAGTTAAATGTCAGCTTTTATCTCAATGAGAAAAAAGCTCAAAAATCATGTGTGCAAAATCATTTGCACACACGGGATCACATTATACACCCCACATAGAGCATATTACCACAAACACTTCAGAATAAGTGCCAAGCACAGTAGTGGAGGGGTGATGGTTTGGACTTCCTTTGCAACCAGGCAGCTTACCGACACAGAGTTCCCTGTAAAACTCAGGTTGTAATGCTGTTTTACAAGTGGGTGGTGTTTATTTAAATTTGTTTGACTGGAGAAATGTTGGGTGTGTAGGTCCTGAACACTTTAGTGAGCTTCACCCTTCTTTTGTTTGATTAACAGGCTCGTAATGTGACTCGAGCATCTCTCCAGGGATTCTGGTGAACTCGTTTCGGGTTGCTCAGAATGACTCTTCTTAATGATGCGTTCACTTCTGATTCTAAAGAAGACAAACTTAGCGTTGGCACATTTGTCTTTTTTAAGTTTGCATAATTAAAGCTGAAATTAATAAGTGATGTCCAGCTCTACGTTGCACCTTTTAATTAGATGCCTGTCAGATGAGGGTTTGCTGTAAAGTCAACTCTAACTGAAACTCGGCTAACACTGAGTCCCAGGCAAACAAGTGAACTGACTGAACTGAAGCAATGCTGTAAAGAAGAAGCAGTTCAGCCTCGAGTTTAAGAAGCTGAAAAAGTCAGACAGAACACCACTATTGAAAGTAGTTACTGCTAAATTTGGTTCTGCAAACACTTGAATAATGTGTGTCTTTTTCCGAGATGGTAGTGTTCTCCTTGCTACTAGAGTCTATTAGCTCTCTGTTATACTGATTTCCACTGAAAGGTATGCATCATACCTTATAGGTGGTGCGATCTGTACAGGGGTTCTCAACCTGCACCAGAACATAGGAGTGCAGGAAGTTGGAGGCGATCATGTCTGGAACAAACGGTGTGGACTCTTCCTGGAAAACCGCGGCCACAATATCATTTCCAATGTGTCTTTTCCTTTGGAGCTGTGGAGGAGAAAGCCAGGAGAAAGTCGCTGTTTGCCCAATTCTTTAATTAGGATGATTTCTCAGGAAGTTCAATTTTTCCATCTATTTTCATTTTTTATTAGAACAGGCAATTATACTGACAGTAACCAGATCTGACCAGTTTGCTCCTGACTGAAAACATCTATACTTAGCTGTTAAATCCGCTAAGTAGCCAGAATTAAAGCCAGTATTCCAGCCTGGTACCTGCTGCACGTCGCCCTCGGTGAAGGGAAGCTTAGTTGATACATGGAACATAATCTCTCTGTGTCTGAAGACAGTGTAGACAGATTCAGATCCCGTCTGTCCATGAGACACGTCCAGTCCGCCGCGGAACCTGGAACATAATCGAAAACGATGTTTTACATTGTACCCAACGTCCAGCCATGACTCTATCTCCATAAATTTTGTCCATAAAGGGATCATTCAAGGTTTTTGAAGTCATTTAAAGTAGTTAATCATTTTGCATAAATCCAGATTTGTTACGTGAATAAAGCCCCAGAGTAGCATAGACAAATATGGACATCTTCCACTTTATAAAGCTCACAAGGGTTTATGTAAAAGTTATTTTATGAACTTTGAAGCTGGCATCACATTTACATGTGATTTACACTGAAAATGAACAGAAGATGTTTAGTGACAAAAACGTTTTTCCTCTTTCAAACATGGACAGAAAAAGTAACATGTAAAGTTAACTTAATCAGATCAAATACTTAAAAGAAAGGCAAGAGATTTCATGTCAAATAAAAAAAAAACAGTAGTTAGTTCTACCTCCAGATTTTACAATTTTTTTACACTTCTTTACATTTGCATCAGGTGGTCACTCTGAATGGCAGCTGTTTTTTGAGGTTTTGTAACCCAACGGGACCGTTTCAAAACACGGCAGAGTTGTTTCAGTGCCAAAGATGCCCACTCTGGTCTCTGCCCCTCTCAAGTTAAACATTATTTTCTGCCTGCGGCACAAACTAATCTGGATTCATAGTAAATGAGAGAGTTATCTACTGCAGGTAAGATTTTAACTGTTTGTAACATTTCACCAGAACCCTACTTCAAAAATACTGAAGTTTCCTTTTAATGAGCTGTCAGAAGTGACTGTTTAATATGCCGGCCTTTTTTCTCCCTAACCCTGAAGCTTTAAAATGGAAAGTGTGAGAGTATACTAAAGCACAGGAAGAAAATAATTTTAAAAAGGATCTAAAGCTCTGATTACATGTCCATGTGGCACTTTTCTCCTCAGATCTGTTTCACTAAGCTCTTTTGGCCATTCGCATGCTGAGTCTGAAGCAGCGGACAAGGTTACAGTAATTAAACCCCTCTCTCAACTTCCCTTAAAATGCACTCCTGTATTTTTCCTTTCAATCCCCATTTGGCCTTTTCTCTTTCTCCTGCTTATTTATTATAATCGTGTCAGTTTTCTTTTTCTCCTCCTGTTGAATTGCACTGTTTTCTAGCCCTTACCCTTTAAAATCCTGGAGCTCAATGTTGTCTCCTAAGATGCTCAGGAACTCCTTGAAAGCGGGCGTCTCCTCATTGTTTCCAAATAACTCTTCCTCTGATGTCTGAGTGGATTTTAAGGACATGAAGCCATTTATATTTAGACAGTTGAGTGGTGAACTGCTGTATAAGGAAAAATGGCTCACCTGTCCAAATTTCTGGTAGATGACTCCGAATTTGAACGTGTTGTTCACCTCATGTTCGTCGTACGCCACTATCAGCTGGGATCCCTGTACAAGGATTAATGTGCGGTTTTTCTCTCAACTTTTTACACAATCTTTGCTTGTCAAAGCCATTAGGAAAACATGTTTTCTTCTGCTCCACTGGGCAGCTTTATCGGGTCCGTATTACATAAGGGCCAATATGTGACAAAATGTAGTGGCCCCCAGTGACGGCGGTGGTCCTAAAGCCTTATCTTTTGCATATGGAGACACAGATGGCTTATTTTCCTTCCCTTAGGCATAGGCTGAAAGCGCACTCCATCACCAGGCGCACAGTAGGAGCAGCAAATTCATCACATCAAGCTTAGAAAGTTGTTCTATGATCAGTTGTTACTTTAACAGGAAAGATGCAGCGGAGGACGATTATTATCAGTTGTGAAATGTGTAACAGAGCAGGATATATTTTTGGTAAAACAGTCAGACTGCTTTATTAAAAAGGGTGGGTGTGGATAGGGAAACAAGCTGGCAGACATAATTAAAGATAATGCATCATACAAACATTTACATAAAAAGCCTACAGACATGTCAAGAAATTATTTAAAACATTTAAAATTGGACAAGTGTTTAATGGAGATGAAGAGGTCACAACGTGGGAGCTGAATGTAAACTCACCCGAGGGTAGAGAACTGGGCTGAACCTCAGTCCTGTGGCATCGTCACACAGCAGCTGAAACAAACAAAGACAGATCTCTGAAGCTCACAAACATGCGCTGCCTGCATGGCATCTGGTCTCTGTTATGACTGCTAGCGAGGGCCAGATAGTTTATACAGATTTTCACAGACTAAATACCTTCATGGTGCAATGTATTGAATTTTACTTAAACAGTGGTGGATTTGATATTTAAAAGAAAACTAAGTACATAACTGGCATAGTTACACTGGCTTTTAGTTTAATTTAAAAACAATATTGATGCCATTAATTTCTAAATTCTTATTATTCTTCTATTACTCCTTTATTTAATTTCATTATTGATGACATTTTTTTGATCTTTTACCGTTTTCCTCTTATTTTATATTTATTGATAGCGCTATATTTTATTGTTCAGAGAAAGATGCTTTGTTAAAATCTAAGAATATACTGTAGAATCTGGAGCATCCTCTTTATTAGACTGTGAAAATATCTGAATATCTTAAGTCAGAGGCCTCTTCAGGTTTCCTGTGATACAGACTGCTACAGAGAACTCATTACTACCCAGCCCAAAACCCTCTATAAAGACTCTTTAATGATAGGAGTTACTATTGAACCTATTAGTTAGTGAGTTAGTTAGTGAATAGTACTCAGTTCCTCATCCCCAGTAGCTATTTATTTGTCTGACAATTTGCTGTATCATTTTTCAATCAGACTAATTTACCTAGTGTGACAATTTCTTAGTGTGTTTTGTCCCCCTATGTGTTTAAAAGTATGCAAAGCACAGTTTGAGAAATCATGAGGTTTGTTTTTAGTATTTCTATCTTATATTGATCTTATTAATAGATGTCATATTTTCCAACAGTTCTGTGCTTTTTCTAAATAAAAAAAGAGTTTAGTGTGCAGAGTAGAAGGACTAAATTATGAAATATGTTAGGTAAACAAGACAGTAGGATATTAAAACAAGACAGTAGCAATTATATGCAATACACAATATGTGTGTTAAAGACTTTTGAGTCTGTTATTAATAACAATTATGTGAACAATAGAAAAAAGTTGTTTACCTTTGCAATCTGAGGCACACTGGGCAGCTGACTGATGCCAGCTAAAGAGATTCTGTCATGAACTGTTTTGGTCCGAGATCTACAAAAACAAACAAAACCAAAACAAAACAAAACAGAGGGCTTGTCAACAATGAGTTCAATTTTAGTAATTTTTGAACATCTGAAATTTTAGACTGAATTCAGATGCAGTTTCTCTGATGTGTATAAATAATCTTAACAAGTTGAAAGAATGACTGGCACCAAATCTATAGTAAATATAATATGAACATTGTCACTCAAAGCTGTTGCGAGAAGATTAACACCTGTCAAAACCTATACAGAGACCAAGCAAAATATAAAAATAGAGTACATATTTTTCTGTGCTGTTGAAAATGACACCAACTGTGTTAATGGCAAGAAGCTGAGATTTACAGAGACACAAATCGAATCAAATGACAACCGTCAACAACAGTGTCATTTTTTTCTCTCATTAGTTCTGTGTTCCTGTTTGGCTTATCTGATTCAGATAAGTTTGATGGTGATTCAGACAAACAGAATTTATCTAATAAGACAAGAAACATTTTCTTTTAGCAGGATTCCTGACCGTTTTTATTCATCTTTTTAAAATTCTGCTTCCATTTGTTTCTCCAGAAAAAACTCTGTGATGTGGAACGTATAAAATTTGTAACAGTGACTCTTGCATGATAATTTAGAAAAATGAGGAAATTGGCAAGGGATGAAAATCTGACAAGTTACTGCTTACATTTAAAAAGATAAATCACAATAGGTTAATAGAAGGTCTGAACTTTACAAAATCTAGTACTCTTAATTCAGCCCCAGTTTCAAAGAAACAAAATATAATACTGATCAAACAGTATAGTTGAAGATATTAGCTGTCAAATCAGGTCTGGAGTACGTTATGGTACTAAGGACTTAAAAACATGCAACCAAGTCTAAGGTTAATATTTGCACTTTTGCTTTGAGTTTGGGTTTGGTTTATTGGATAAAAGTCCCCATCTTTGCTCATCATAAGCAGACAAGGATAAATGAGAAGAACTCAGAAAGTTACAGTTTTTTCTCCATAACCATGTCAAATGCATGCAAAGTTAATCCTTCTCGTTAGAGTACCTGAGCATGATGCGCAGAAACTCCTGGCCCTGAGCCTCCTCGTGTTTCAGAGACATGATGAGGTTGCCTATGCTGCTGCCCGTGCAGTAGTAGTTCATGTGTTCCTGCAAGTATCAAAGTAGGAAGAGACATTTGAGGTCAAAGACAACAGCAGACTTGCCCCTCTAAACACACAGTGTTACTGACATTTATGCAAACACACACCCTAACCTTGCCAAGGAAGTGTTTGCGGTAGGCTAGAGCTGTGCTGTTACACTCCAGGCGGTAGCTATGCGCCCTGCCAGGGCTCATGCCCTCATCTCCATCCTCTTCCTCACAGAAACTGGACTCAGAGGAGGAAGGGGTTCCTGCTGGTGCCTCTGCATCTTCGATCCAGTAACCCCCAAACTGGGGCAGGATCACCTGGGGATATGGACCGCCTTTCTCCAGGACCTATAGCATTAATGTGGGGCAAGAAAAAAAAAAGGGAGGAAGTGAGAATGAAATGAAAGAAATACTTTAGTAACATGAAGCGAAAGCTAATCCCTGGTAAAACTATTCAGATCCTTTGAAGTTTTCCAAATTCTGACGCATAAAAAAAACAAAAGTTAAAGCTTTTTAATTGGAGTTTGTAAATGAGCCAACAAAACAAAGCATGTTGTTTTTGTTTTTTTCTACAAAACAAATAGCATTCAACCCTCTTTACTCTAACATCCCTAAATTAACCAAATGTGTCCTAATTAGTAAATAGATTCCACCTGCGTCTATTTTGATTTCAGCTGAAATGCGGATGTTCTTTGTATGAGCACATGAGTGCTTCTCAAGCCACTGCCAAGATTAGAAAAACATAAAACAGGTTTTGAATTCTGCATCTATGCTGCAAACCACCTCTGGCTGAGAGCTGCATATCAGAAAGGTGTAAATGTGTTTGGAAAACGACTCACATCTTCTATCCGTGGGTAGGGGATATAGTCATCCTGTAACAGAGAAGACATGAAGACTTTTATTTCTTAATAAAGAAGTGATTTATCTCGTGACCCTCACAAGTTTTAGCCACAAAGGTAAGGTTGCAAGCGCAGCCGACAGGCACAAAGGATAATAATGCCAAAATGGACTTTCAGGAGATGATGCAACAAGCTGAAATAAACAATCATTAGCAAAAAAAATCAGTGAGGGCGTGTTACCCCCTTAATGATGCCAGAGCTATTTTGATTCAACAACATCTTAGGTCAAGAGCTATTTAGTGCCTGTAGCAGTCTGGCTCCATTGTACGACCTCTAAACACGATCAAACTCCGGTAGCCCCCCCTGAGAATGCAGGGCTACGGACAGACGGTCATTTATATTCTGCAGCAGCAGGAGCCAGGATACTGGCAGGTCACAGACGATCAATTGACAGTTGGAGTTCATTCAGCTCATAATCAATCGGATCAGAGGGGTATTGATTCTACATTTTAAAAAGCTCTGAGAAAAATCTGAAGAAATGCACACAGGGGAGTTCAGACAGATGAGAGAGGAACAACCACAGAATAGCAGCAGGCACCACGAGGCAGAGATGGAAAGCAGAAATTGGACGAATGGAGGTCATATCATAACATAAACTAATGAGATCCACAGAGAAGACATGACCAAGCGTCCGGTCGGCCACACCTTCCATCTTTTGGTGTCTTCAGCTTTGGGGACCTTATTAGAGTCCAGTCGCAGCATGAGGGCGGAAAAACACAAAGGTCAAGAAGAAAGTTCTGTGCATTTAAAAGGTGCCTGAAGCTCAATGTTCTTGTTTGCAGACCTCACTTTCTCTGTTGCCAGATGACAGCTGACTCATATTTGCTGATATGCACACGCACACAGGCACACACACACACAGGTAATATATTCACTTAGTCATCCTCTCTCTAAATCAGACCGAGTGAAAGCTGCTCTTCAAATGTCATTTGGGCTACAGTAGCGCCGAGATGCAGGTTAAAGCTGTTCTCTAAAGCAAACATAGTGATAATATACGCATAAACAAACTGTCTAATTCTAAAAAAACATATATGGACCTCGTTTTCAGTGGCAGTCCCAAACATTGGAGCACCTCAGTGGGTTTTACCCCCGATGGTCACTTAAAAGTAACCTGGAGTAACCTGGAAACCTATATGTTAATGATTTAAAGTTTGTCTGTTTGAGCGTGCATTGTTCAGTCAGAGACATTGAAGTACTCAATGGGATTAGAAGGAGTTGAAAGTGGAAAATGGAGAATATAAAGGCATAAAGAAAAAAATGTACTATCAGTTATGTTTGTGAATTGTTTGTAAAGCATTCTATGTTTTACACCAGGATTCCTCAAATTGCAGGATGCTAAAATTGCTAAAAGAAAAGTGACAGTCCACATATAAACCACACTGTGTTATAAATAAAAACTGAACTGTCATAGAATACTGAGTTGTTATTAACAATATGTTAACATATTTCATACTCATGTTGACAAGAAAAACCTTGTAATTTGCACTTTTTACTTTTCTTCTACCCATGCCTCACATAGGGTAAGAATAAGTACCACAAAAGATTGCTTTAGGGTACAATATTACATTTATGCACAGCACAGAAAACATACAATTTTGTTTAAAAGGTTATTGTTTGTTACCTAAGAAAAACATGTTTTCTAGCTGCCATCTCTTATTGACTGACCACCTCATAATAAACTAATATCTATGCCCATATTGTGAAAATCTAATCATTAACCTACAAACAAAGAAGAGGAAACCGTTGTTTCTTGTCTCCCTGAAGGTGATTGTTGTCTTTTGAAAGCCTCTTTCCCCTTTTCTTCTCTACTCTATTCCCTTTTTATACCCCCATCTGTCCTCCAACTACTCAAAGCCCATGCCCACAGGGCCCATGGAGGACACAAAGTGGTCGCAAAGAGAGCGAGAGGCAAATTTTGCTCAGAAGGAATAGAAAAATCAATGTATTCCTACTAGGGAACGAGAAAATAGTCTGTCTAGATCTTTTCAGAGCTCTAGACAGTATGCTCAAAGCAGCCACACCATCCAAAGTGAGAAACACATTTAATCCTGCAGGCTGACAGAGAATGAAAGACAAAATCTCAGTATATCTGATAGATTTTGCAGACAAAAAGAAAGGAAAGATCCCCTTAGGAAGTCAGCACTGAAACAGTGCAATTATTGCTCTATAGTGTTCGTCAAAGTCTCCCTCTATTCACCAAGAGAAGGAAAGGAGGAGGGAAGATATGCAAACATTACAGAGGGAAAAGGCACTTTCATAGGAGAAAAATGGAGCATTTCCTACCTGCATCTTTTCCAGCATATCGAAGAAATCTGCAGACTGAAACAGAAATAAAAACATTAGAAAACCTATAAAACAACTGTAAATGCTGGCTAACCTCGATTTACATAATAACAACTCCCAACACAAAGTCAAGTTTGTACATCAGCCGAGTCATTGCTTTTCTGCTGCACCTAATTATAACCTTATGCAGGTGATTCAACATGGAATGCAAAACCCACCAGCCTGAATTTAAAGGTCTTTCTCTGTGCAGCCGCAAACAGAACTCTTCAACTCTCACAGTGTCAAGAGGGCAGGGAAGGGCAGCCGACTCACACCCCTGAATACATTCTGATAAGGAACCACTTCCTCTGAAGGCAACACGCCCACGGACACGCTCTTACACAAACACAAGCGTGCCTGGGTGCTGCTGCATGCCTCCGTCCCCAAGCGGAGGGAGGGGAGAGGAGGGGCTTCCACCTTTCCTCGCACAGAGAAGCTGTGAAGGTGATGATGGTCTACACGTGCTCACATTCCGCTGCCCTCATAATGTGCATAGACAGGGGTTTGAAGGGGTGTGCATATCTCCACACTCACACATCATGATGCCACAACATCGGAATTTCACAAAAACAATATTGCTAAGAGAATGTATAATAATAGGGTGGTGCTTCCTAAAGTTATAGCGCTTAATGAAACATAGCAAATGAACAGCTGAAGCCTGGGCATAAACATTCTACATCCTTTCATTTCAGTCATCAAAGATCGATTCATAAGTGGTACTCTTATAAAACCTAATTGTCACCACCTACAGAGCCAAAACACACAAACACCATCTTATCTTACTGTTAATATTAACCACTGAGGAGCGCTCTGTAGTGCCGAGGCTACACTTGGAAACAACCAGACATACAAAAAATATATTTTTATATTTTAAAAAACTTTTCCAGTGGTGTTTACTCCTCTTTCTACAGACTGTAAGAATAGACAGTGCCTTGCAAAATGTTTTAAATTACGTGTCACATTAAAACCTACAATTAGCATTTATCGTATTGGAACTTTCTGGCACCAAGAGTGCATAATTCAGATGTGGGGAAATACGGAGGTTAAGACTTACCGGTGAAAATTTCAGTGTTATTTTTTTGTTTCAAAAATAACACTGAAATTTCTAGCATTTATTTTGTATTTAGCCCCAGTGAGTCAATACTTGGTAGAACCACCCTTTTATTGCTATTAGAGCAGCAGTGCTTTGGAGGCATATCCCTAACAGCTGTGCACAAACAGAGGCTAAAATTCTTGCTTGTGTTTTTCAGAATCTATTTAATTAAACCTTTATATCAACAGGTAAAATGCCAATAGACATTCAGCACATCTTTTGAGAGGTAGTCCTGGCAAAGACATCAACACATGTTCACATTCAAAACAAGGACTCAAACCGATAACTAAATGTTAAAACATTTGGGCATGGAGCTCAGTGAGACTGGACGGAAAGCCTCCGTGAACAGCAATTATAATTTAATTGGATTAAGACCATTTTAACATATGAATGAGCAAAGTCATTCTATTGTGGCATTTACTGATTGGATTGATGGAAGACGGAACCTCTGCGCTAATAAAACATTTTTCCACCCTCTATCTGGTTTTCTATCTTGACTGCATTATGTTTACATCCTGAGCAACTTCATGGTCTGAATAACAGCATAAAAACAACCTCACATCATTATACTGCCACCACCATGTTTTAGCGTGGACACCTGTTGATGGTGTTTGTTTTCCAGCACACAGAAAGTTTCGCTCTGGACTCTTGTGAACATAGCAGCTTCTTTTAGATAAACCTGTGACCCCCAATTTGGTCACTCTTACATAAATGCAAGATTCGCGTTGCAAATTTACCAACTGACCAATTTCGAAAGTAAATAGGTGCACTAGGCTTTATCTTATAAGGGATATCAGAGTAAAATGGTTAGAATGCATGTTAGTGTCAATATTTTCAAGTTTTTGTTAGTAAAGGAAATGAAAAACATATAATTTCCCTTCATCATTACTTTCATAGGTCACTTTGTGTGTGCTTTAAATTCTAAGGAGGTACTGACGTTTGTGATTGTGAGACAAACTTATGAAAAAGCTCAACGGGTATACATATTTTTGCAAGGTGCAGTAGGTCATGCAGTGCTTGGGCAATACAGATTGTTGGAGCAGTTTTTCTTTTTCACTTGTATTAACTGAGCACTTACAAAAAATGAGTTAGAGCAAAGACTCTGTGCTCAATTTTCAGCTCTATCACCAACAGCGAACAGAGAACAAAGAAGAGAGTCTGTTTTTATTCCTGGCCGTCAGCCTGAATACTGACTGAATGTGTCTCGTTTTACCCTTGCTGCCCTGTTCTCTGTTATCTCTTTGTCTCATCATGCTAATTTGTCCTCCATTTTCTTTTTTTCAGCCAAACCTTTTCACTTCTGGCTTTTCTTTCTCTGTCTCTCTTCAGCCAAGGCAACATCTGCATCTCTCATCTCCCATGACAACCTGAAGAGGACACCACAGGCTGGCGGAAAGCAGATTAAATCGGCAAAATGGCCTCCACAACTGATTGACTGACAGGCTCATTGGCTGGCAAAATTCACATATATTCATATTAAGTCATGAACTTTATTGGCCACAAAATTGAAAGAAAGGAGGAAAAGTCACAGCAATCTTCGCACGTTGGTGATTTTTATTTGTGGGACTATAAGGGATATGTTGCCGAATTTAGCTTTTTCGGGCATGCAAATTTAAGGCAGCAACTGCAAGAGGTCTATTTCATTTTAAATTGTAGTTCTGAATTTTTGATAGGTGTTGGTAAAACAGTGATATTAGTTAAATCTTATATCTCAGAATAACTGATCTCTGAACGTCTGTGAAGGCTGTTTTGTGAACATTTGAATTTTTATAATTTGAACTGGATTTTATTTACAAAGAAGTCTGTGATTGTTTATATATGGACATGGACGTAGGAAGTAGTGTGCCTCCTGTGAAGCTATACAAAACAAATTAAAGTTACATTAAAATTATGGACATAATTAGTTGTAAATGGGCTGAAGAACTGAAAAGTATATTCTTCTTGTGTGAAAAATATACTGAAAATATATTTTTTAAAAATATGATGTTGCTGTTACTCCTGAATTTATTCTCTTTGAAAGGCTATTTTTATTTCTAAAACATAATGTGAAGCATTTTCAATCAGAAGCAAAGCAGTATAAAAAGTAAAATTATGTTAGCCATTTCAGTAAACAACGCTGTATAGACGGTTCTACTGCCTTCTTTTCTCATCAAGTAATTACTCAGTGTGAAATAATTAACATTTTCCATTCTCTGTACATGTTTCAAAAAGGAAGAAAACTGCTGGTCCACCATGTCTAACTTCAATTTGCTGTTTAAATAGCCATCGGTTTCGAAAAACTCTACAGCAGAGTTTTTTGCGTGAATGGCACCCAGGCAAACTCAGTTGTGCACAAAGTTTGTACAGGTATTCTCAACATCAAGCAAGGGGTGCAAAATCACCACCGTTTGTGGCAAAACTGACAGATATGTTTTGCTTTGTGGGATTTTTCTTTATGTGCTCCCCATTTTTTAATGTTGCCCTGTGCAACTGGTCACATTCCTCATATCAAAAACTCCCCCTGAGCATCAGAGTAAAAAAACAAACACCTAATGCAAATGTGGCTATGGGTTTCATAAAAAAGTGTTTGCATAAACTTCCATGACGTTTTAAGATTGTAGAAGACCAAAATGATCTTCATCAAGACAGCATGTAGAGATCTTAACTTCAAAAGTCCTGAGCTATCACTTTAAAATTTCTCTAACTGACAAAAACTCATCTAGCTGGAATCATCGGCATATTTTCAATAACAACATGTGGGAGCTTCAGTCAGGAACTGGAAAAAGCTCATGAAAGGATGAAGATGCTTCTATTGAGGAAAACACAGGTCAACACAGTCACATACAGTACAGCTTCAGTGACGATTTGCATCTGGAACAGACAGCACCGTTTTGGCTTGGTTATGAAAATGAGGCTTCACACGTCAGAGTAAAAACCAGATAAGAATAGGACGTGAAACTGAGGAAAGTGTAAGGGATGAATCCAAATCAAACAAACGTCAGGTGTTTGATTTGGATTACTGTTTCTGATTAGTCCTAGAGCTCAATTTCTAGTTTTTCAACTTAAAACTTGAAACAAATATTTAGAAATATTACCACTATAATAAATGTTAATAGCAGGGTTTTGAACTTCAACAGAAATATGTGGCAATTTTACTATTTTAAGTTGCGCATTTACTAGCATCCTGACTTTACAAAACAGCGACAATGCTTGAGTTGTGATATTTTTTTCTCAACTACAATAATGACTAATTACAGTAAAAGCAACTTTTTTCCAGCATATGTTGGTCATAACAGAGACTGTTGATATTAAATTCAGACTCTAACACTTCAAGTGTTATACAAAGGTTAAACCATTCAGATGAACACTTTAATCTGCAAACATTGGTTATTAATTTGATTTGATCAACAACCTATCTGAGTGTTTTTAAAGGTAGTCAACTCAGACTTACCATCACAGGACTTGAGACATCCCCTCTTGTCTTTTTTCCATGTGTTCTCATTTTTTCCTCTGCTCTCAGTTTTGTTTATCCTCTGTTTTGACTCAGTAGCACAATCTCCAACAGGAAAGTCAAGTCAGGTGAGTAACTGAATGATTTGTCAAAGCAGAACAGGTCAGCCCAGTATGTTCACCGCACATGGCAGCAGGAGTTACGTGGGACAGATTTACAGTATGCTGTGTCACCTTGAGTTTCTTAAAGAAAATGATTTATTTATAGAACTACACACAGTGTGCATCATCATGAATATGTAAAATTCAAGATGAAAGTGCAATAACACCTTTTATTTCAGGTAAGCATCCACTCATTCGCACTACCTGCTTTAATAACCTGGTCTAAAAACGCCAACATGTAAAAAGAGCAATTAATGTTGAAGTACAAAATATTCAAGTTAGTTTATGAGGGACTACTGTGATGACCGAAGCTTCATGGTAAAGGTCATATCTTTTTATGCTTCTTCTGATACGTTCTTTTTGCAGAATAGAATAACACATCATTAAACTTGACATACTATGGTGCACGGGAGTGAATATACTGGCAATACTTTTTAATCAACTGAGGATTAATGTTATATTTACCAAGGTCCAACAAAATACTCATCACCATCATTAAAACCTTGTGACAGCCTACGACCGCCTGCAAGGTTTTCTGCCATTTTTAGACAAAGGAGTACTTTAACCATATTAGGTGTGAATTAGAACATCACTATTCAGCATTTTAAATGAGATTTGTTTCACACTGATAACAGAAGTGAACAGTGAACACCATGGTGACGTTGAAGGAGTTTTCTGAAGCCTTTAAAAAGACACTTAGAGCAGGTTATGAGCTTTGTCAGGGATTTTGAGAGGTCTCAAAAAATCTCAAATCAGCCATCCAATATCAAATTCAGTAATAATTGAAAGTCCCAAATGATTGTAAAATTCATCCCAGTGAAAAATGTATGCAAACTAAGTGGCAATGTAGATGAAAATAAGTAACATATACATTGCGTCTGGTTAAGTCTTTCCATTTATGATACAAGTGGTAATAGAGAGAGATCTCATTTTGTCAACTGATCTTAATAAGCTTCCTTGTAATAGTTTGGATATTTAAGTGAAAGGCAAACAATGATGCCCACTTTAAAACTGAAGAGTAAATATTGAAATAAATGTATTTTATTCTTCAGTACTGCAGTGCATGAATACACATAATGTATTCGACTACTTCATCTCTGTGCTATTCACTTTATTTCTCTTTGGTTACTTATGTATGACTTGAAACAGATTCTCTAACTGCTCCACTAATGGAGAAAACACTAATGCTGGGCCGTAATGTCGAAGCTTTATCCGGAAGCTAAATAAATTAGTTGATGAAATGAACCGCAGAATATTTCGTTAGCCTGTCTGAGAAAAGAGTGAATGTTTTCAAACAGAAACCATGGATTTGATGTACATAGTGATTATAAGAGCTTTCTAACATTTCAAGTCTTGCTATTAAAGCTCTTTAGCTCCCAGCTGAATTGTTGGTTGCCAGCTGATAATTAGCAGAAATCAGCCACATATCAAGTATAAAAGTGATGTTTTGATTCTATCCTCTTTTCACATACATGTTTTCTTGTACATGAAAGGTTTTTTTTTTTCCTGTCAGTCACTCTGCAGTCTCACTTTGTGTTGAACAGGGATGATAGTGCACTTCGAGGTCAAAGTAAAAATGTGTTTCCTTCTTAGAGAAGTCATTATCTGTTTCTTGTGTAAAATACTGCCTTGGGGGAAAACAATTCTTCAATGGGTTTTCAAGAAAACAGCACAATATGAGTAATAGAGGTCTGGAAATCATTACATCTGAATGGCTCTTGCGAATAGTAAAAAGCTTTATTTGTGTGCAGCTCAGTAAAGTGTCATAACATAAGTCTGTGTGGCAGCTCTTTTAATCAGATATTTAAAATGCATTTAAACGTCCTCAATTTTGTGATATATTTTTACACTTTGGGTCCTGTGACAGCCCAAGTTCCGCTGGAAATCTATTGTGAAGATATCATCAGTCTCAGAGTAAAGTCTTCAACCATTTCCTTTGCTATGGCATCATGATCCAGTTTATCCTGCTGGATGACCCCAGTGAAAAGTGGGGTCATCTGTGATGGTGTTCTTCTTTTTATATGGAGAATGAAACTTAGTGCAAATACTCTAATAGGCATGAGCTGGTATGATATTGTATGATAAGCTTGAGTAAAAATATCACAGCTGTACTTATCTTAGAGAAAATAATAATAATCATAATAATAAAAAACATCAAGACAACCTGTGTGCCAAATTGCTGCAAAATGATCAAACATATTGAATAATGGAGTTAAAATAATGTCATGGGGGAAAACATGCTATTTCACTGCTATTTTGATTCTGATACATATTTAGCAATATAATAAATAATAATACTTTTCACCATGCTGGTCTTTATAGGGTGACACTGAGGTGCAACCAGTTGATGTTAGCTGGTTAATTAGTTGAGCTATCTGCTGGTAGTCCTCTTTTAATCGGCTGTTTAACAGAAAGGACGCTCAAAATCAGTGACTTGCCTGTTCATAAAACCAGAAAAGTAAATCCAAACAACAAAATTTCTGTTTCCCTTAAGTAAATAAAAATGTGGAGGGCTCCTTGTAGCCAGCTTGCTATCAATGCACAGATAGGAAAAGATGAAAACGTACAGTATTTATAAAATTAGCTACATTTGTTATATGTTACCTGCTAAGGGATAACTGATAAAAAATGTCTTGCCAACTTTCGCATATTTACATACTTATTGATGTTTATTAATGTCTTCATCTCCAATAAATAAACTAATACTTTTTCTAACATCTTAATAAAAAAAAACTTTAAACCATAAGATCATCATGACAGACAACTTGCACTGTTGTGAGACCAGAAATATTCAAAACCTTGACGCCAGAAACTGGCCCAACCCCATTTACAAGCAAAACTGCAAATAAAATTGGATAATTTGTAATAAAAAGGAGACTCTTTCAACCTTCAGAACCAGTAATGACTAATAATCTGCAAAAGGAAGTTATCCCACACTAATGGAGAATAAAAAGAAAGATAGGGGTATTACAGCATTTTAGCAAACATTGAAAAAATGTTAATGCATTAACTTTCATTAATCAAACTATTCCTTTGTGTAGGAAATTCTTAGTTGAAAAATACAAGTTGAAATTTTACCACTGGAGCCAAGAATCTCTAGTTTCTGCATTAGGGTGGCGTACCACCTCTTTATTTTCCTTTTCTCTAAAGTTAATCCCTTCTTTAATGTCAAGTACATACATAAAGAAGGGATTACAGCACTCCCTGCCTGGAAGACCAGAATTCAGCTGATGCAATCAAGCACATATTGACTGAGATCAGAGAAAGGAAAAACAAATATAAAAAGCTTAACTGAACCTCATTTTAAATACTTGCCCTTTACACATATCCCACACCACAATAAATATCTGCAAATTTTGAAGTATGATAAGCTGTGGTTTTACTTCACCATAGCATGTACATGTAAAATAAAAAATTATTTAAAAAGTTGTTGATATGATTTTACATTTATCATGTACAACACAAAACCGTGTTGGGACATATAAAACCTTGTTTCAATATCAAAGAGGTTGTAATATGGATGTGATGCAGTAAATCTGTGATGCAGTAAATATAATCCTTCCACAATTTATGAAGGTATAATCATGGTGTCATACCTTCATGCTGGGTGGTGCTGTGCGAGGTGGCGATGGGGGACATTCTCCCAGAGGGACGTTAGAGATATTCAGCAGTTCTTGTTTCCTAGAAACACAAAGGGAAGAAAACACCTTTAATTTATTCAGATCTGTGATCGACAAAGTGTTCACAGGGTCATACATCTGTGTTGTCCTTTAATTAGGCTGCTTAAAAATGGGACCATCATTTAAGTGTGAAAAACCACAGCACCTGAAAAGGCTTTGAACAATAAGTCAGCCTGCATGGATCTTCATGTTTCAATGTTTGACTAAGCAGAAAACAAGACTTGATTTTTAGCTTGTTGATTTTCTCTCTATTTAAATTCTGAGTCAATTAGCTACTTTATATTTAGCTCACAATTTGATCTGGACATTTGTGCTGTGCTGGTGTTGAAACACATTCAAATGAGGATGTATGGTGAAGCACAAATGAGAACTTAAACTCTTTAAGGCACATGGATAAAACTCAAGGCTCACAGGCCAAATCTCATTGTTTTAGTGTTAGTGGTGAAAACAAGTTCTCCCCTGATTAGGTTGACAAGTGTGTTGTTTTATTTATGTCTTGGATTGTAATTCAATTTGCCTGACGTTTTTTACATTCTGAATCTGAATATGTTCGTCCATTGAAGCAAAATGTATTTTTAAGCAAGGGTAGTCTTAACCAAAACTATAATAATAATAATAATAATAAATAGATTAAAAAAACAAGCACATCAACTGCTATAGCCTGTTGTTTTAATTTCAGTAAAAAGTGAGACTAAATTATTCTTTAAAAAATGTCCTCTGATTATATTCTAAAGATTTACTAGTTTTACCACAAAGCACTGACCCCAATCATTAACTTCTACCTGAAGTGGCCATTACAGCCAGTGGACAAGAGTGAATCCTACAGCTGTTAAGTAACTATGCACCTCTAGTTCATTTTAACATTTAATGTTCCTCTAATCAAAGGTTTTAGCACAACCTCGATGGGAATCTGCAATTAAGAGGCTTTCTGCTGTTTTTGTATGCTCAAAAGAGTTCCAGGGGGCCAACAAAGAGCTTTAAGAGGTCATTTGTGTCTGAAAGATTGTTCTCATTTTCCTACTTTCCTCTGTGTCATAGCATACTCAGAAGCATGAGTGCACACTAATGATGATCCCAGATGCTAAAGGTTGAGCTGTAACTGAGGAGATGTGGGAAGATAAGACATTTTGAGAAAATCCTGTTGAAAACCAAGAGTAGTCATAAGTGATGAGACTGATATTTCTAATTAATACATTCCAGATTATACAGGTGAAACAGACAAACTACATTGAATGTATGCATAATTTGCTGTTGAATCAGACATGACATGTTTGAAGTGGAAACTTGTTTCAGATCACTGTAGGTTCAGGACAGAGCTGAGTTTTAATTAGGTGTTTTAATGTAAAATTAATATGCATTCTCTTTCTCTTCATTAGCTGCAGAAATAAATGTAACCAGCTCTCCATTCTCTCTGCTGTATCAAGTGGTTGCAAGCGACAAAGGTGAAATGCTGAATTAGGTGCAGAATAATAAAAGAAAAGAAAACATAGAGCACAAGAAACATGGTAAGGAAATGGAAAAACACAAAAAAAGAAGTAATTTAAGGCCTAGCCAATTTTTTTCCCCAGCAGTCTCAGCATTATAACAAAGCATGGTTGTGTTCCTGTATATCAGTCTGGTTCACTGTCAGGTCTAAGTAGCCAAGGTTGAACATTAAAAGAAGATCATGCGCTATCACAGACTGAGAGAGAATATAGGACTGAACAAAACACACGTTTTTGAAGTGCATTGTGTACTGTTCTTTCTTTGTTCTCTGTGAATGGCAGGTAACAAGTGGTTTTCCACTGCTGACCTGCGAAAAGGAAAAGCTTGTATAGACATCTGTCTCCAGGGCGCATTTGTGCTGTGAATTTCTACAACTAGAGCGACCCAAATCTTTCTGCCTTACACAGTCACATACCAACTGAGTACAATCACATGTATTCACAAACTGTGTGCATGTGAAGGAAAATGTCCATGTAGTACTATGTAGGTCCATGGTCCATGTATTTCTTGGCTTTTTATTGGTTAAAATTCCAAACAAAACAACAATCCTACTGTCTTGAACCTTTTGGCAAATGTAATGAGTCACTTAATATATCGGTGTCTAAGCTGCACAGAATTACATTACTGGTATTATTCAACTTTTTTGTAAAATCAACCTGGCTTACTAGGTCTATTGAGCTACTACTGAATGTGATATGTTCAGTTTATCTGTTTCTTTTCCTATGTTGTTGTGAAACATTCTTTAATCAAGTTAAAATCTGCACTTCCCAAACCTAGCTTCCAGTCACACATAAATCTGGTGACATCACACAAGGTATGTAGCCGCTAAATAATTTCTTGTCTATTTTTAGCAGCATGCCAGTAGCTTATAAAGCACTTACCCCAGTAACACTACAAATCCCACAATGCTCTGCATTGTGTTTTTGAAATATTTTGACAGTTACTTGCAGTACAACTTATAAGTAAAAATGGATGCACCTATCCGTTCGCTGCTTTAATAGTTAAAGCATTTGAAGACGTTACTGCTGTTATATTCCCATGTGCACATTTTGGTGATTAGATGCGCAAGCTGCACAATGAGTACACAATTTAGTTTACTTCAAAGCTCTTAAATGCTAAATCTATTTGTTTTTGACATTGAGAAAGCAACAACAAACATCCAGATGGAGCTTATGGAACTGCAGCGTAACATAAAACTCAAGACAAAGTCTGACTTCATGCATGGATAAAGCACACCCCAAAGTATTCTCAGAATTTCCACGACTCACAACCTAACACCAAAAATCAATGAACTTGTTGACGAGAAGCGTTGTCAAGCTTCCCTCTCAGACAAAATGGCACAAAGAGCGGGGAAAACTAAATACTGCATATAGCTTTGTTCAAATGTTGCAGTGATGGTTGTTTTCCATTTGCAGATTCCCTGCAATAACAATTTTATTTGAAATGAAAGAATTCCTCTTAAATTCTTCTGCTGCTTCTTAAGGCATTGTTAAAGGATTAAAAGGTTTTGTGAAAAACATTTGTGAGAGTTGTTCAAAATCATATTTCTGATTAAAACATTGCTATTTCACTGTAGTATTATATTGTTTGTTATATTACATGTTTTAACCGATTTTGTTATTGAGTTTGACATTGTTTGCATAAGACAACTGAGTGCTTTTAAGTAATTTGTATAATTTTTTTTGTTTGTTTTTTAATCAAATTACTCTTTAAGTTTTGTTTTCTTGTACTTTGCACAGCACCAAACCTCAGCTGTGTACTTTTGTTGTAAGTCAGAAAACCATGAATATTGACCAGTGTTGGGGTAACCACCATTAGCAAGAAGGCAATAAAGTAGTTTCTCTCTACTTTATGTCTTCACAAAGAAAAGTAACTGGTTCACAACTCGAGGTTTATGGAAGTGTGTAGATCAATGTGAAACAAACCATCAGAAGTGCTGATAAATAGTTTGGACCTGCCACTTTCAGTGTGTTCCATTCACGCAGATGGCATATTGGATTCTGAGTTGCTCCATTCATTTGAGTGTTCTTGTTCTATGTCTGACCAAGAACGTGGAAACTCTGACTCCCTCATCCCAAGAGTACGCACCATTATGTCTGCTAATTGGTTCAATTCCTGTGGTTCTTATGACGTCATCATCCCAAAGTCACACAAAGTGGAATTCATAGTTTTCCTTTTTTTTTCTGTGTACTTCTTAAAGCTTTGCATTATGGGAAATCCTACAGTGGAAAGCCTAATTTAATGCGTAACTGTTTTTTTACATTCAGACTGCAGTGTCTGTAAAAAAAAAAAAAAAAAACTAAACTAAAAGAAAAACACCACTGAATAGTAACTTTAAAAGATGGCAGAATTCTTTTTATTATACTGACTAAACCCACTAAAATATCAATCTCACCAGCAATGTTTGGAGTATATCCTCACATCAAATGGGCATAGATGGAAACAAAGGCACCCACATAAAGTAAAGTGAAAACTGCAGCAGGATCAAGAACTTTGCTCAGTGCTGAAATTGCATTTAAATAATATCAGGGAAGAAGCAAATAATAGGTCTATTTTGTACTCAGTGAGCCTGAAAATGTAGCAGAGCACTATATCTGCATGCCTTTCTTATACCACAATGTATTGAAGATATACATTCTTACAATGTCATCTACATGTATTTTTGAACCTCAAACAAGTAGTAAATGTCCCAAGCCTGTCTGAATGAAACTCTGACAATCATTCAGGTATAAGGGGAACAAGTCAAGAATGACATAGTGCCCATGTTAGATGAAGTCATCATTATTTGTTCCAAGTTTGAAAATGACTCAGACCAAGAGGGTAAGGAGAATGAAGGGTGTGTGCTGGAACAGAAGGAGGAAGCAAAGGAGGAACAAGTCACGGGGTCAGGGGAAAAATGAATCAGAAAAAAAAAAAAGCTTTTGAACATGAACGGCTCTCATACAAGGTGCTTTGGATCAGAGTGTCTCAATATAACCTTAACAATGCAGCCAAGAGGTCCAAAGATTTATTTTCACACACCAGCTTTAAGACTCGCTGCCAGTAGACAGAGGAAGAGCTGACAGTGGAGTGTATGTACAGATTTAAAGGTCAGGCAGGAAGAGTGTAAACCAAGGTTCCCTTCAGAGAAAAGTCTGAACTTCGGCTTTTAAAATGTTAAAATCACATCTGAAATATTCACAGCCGTTACCTGAGAGATGTGAGAAGGTCAAGAAAGGACGGTGAACACAAAATGCCAATTACTGTAGGGATGGATCACAAAATATCTCGCATTTCATTACACAGAACTGTTTAATCACACTGAATTAAAAGTCAAATAACTGGATTTAAAATTATAGAGGTATGAGTACTTTGCAAATTATTAGTAGCTAGTAGCATGTCTGGGCAGAGTAATACTTTAATGATCAGTCAGATGTTCTGAAAAGGGCTTAAAATTATTAAAGACTATGTATAGCTCAGACGTGCTGTCTGCCTGTTAGGACAAAAGAAAACAAGAAAGTGACAAATCCTTTACAGCTTGTGCTGAAATTCTTTCTATCCAACGTTTTATTCTGATGAATATTTTGTAAATCTGAAAGAGATTATGCTCCAAATTCAGTAAAAACCTGGGCTGGAGCATAAAATGACCGTGTCACATTCAGCCCTCGCACAACCAGCTGATGCAGACAAGGTGTGGCAGGAAATTCTCTGCCAATGCAAAATGCTGCCGCCGCCACGAAATTACGTTACTACACGCAGAAAACAGGCCATGGGCAATACACTGACGCTTGTGAATATCTCAGGCAAGATGCTCTTCTAAGAACAGAGGAATCTATCTCAGACTTTAAGTTTCTCTAAATAGTAAACATATTCTTGCTCTTATGTTCTCCATTCTCTTTTAAATTTAATAATTGTAAACCTGCAGTGACAACAGGAAATACTGCATAATGCTCCTCATAATAAAAGATGTACTTTTATCGCACAACCACATCCACATAATCCTGTTTGCATGTGCTGCTGCTTAATTAAAGTTTATTCAGCAGTAATTGCATCTATTCCCAGATTATGTTTATCTAATAATGAGATGGAAGAGTATAGAAGTGTGCTTATGTGGGAGCCTTTCAGGCAAAAATACAGAAAGAGAGACAGAAATTTATTTCTGATCATAAGTCAATTTGACTTTTAAGATAAGATTTGACTAATGAAACATCTGTGATCAGCTTGTAGGGGGAGATAGGGTGAAAAAAAGAGACATAAAATAACAAAATGAGACCTCCCTGCATGCTCACATGACTGACCAGGCTCAGGAAGAAGAGACAAAGGCATGAAAAGGAAATCCGGATGATGGAGAAAGGATAAAAAGATAAAGGAGAGAGGACATAGGCGGAATGATGACATCCTGATTTCTGTTATTAGGAGCTCACTGTTTGGCCCAGTTTTCAGCTAAACCTAATATTTATGATGAAACTTCATGGAGATGCTGATCTTCAAGCTGATTGGCCAATTACACCAGTGATTGTTTCTCTAATGGAGTAATTGTAGACGGAGAATATTAGAAAGACACGAAGTGTGCAGACCTGGTCGGAGCAGAGAGGTCTGATAATTAAAAAATAGCATCACACAGCAGAAGCCACTGCAATATCACTTATTAGACATGACAGCTGTGGGTTTGATAAGCACTCACCGAGGCTGCTGTTACAGCAGGTACGCAGAAAATCTGACACCCACAGCTTAATGCGACTGTGCTTAATTAAGTTAGAGGCTATGAAACCATCTTACAGAAAGGATAACAGATACGTGAACCGTGCCAACAGTTTACATCTGCAAACATAGAAGTTTGAAAATAAACATAGCAACCCAAATGGATCAGTTTTAATAACTTCTACACATCAGATTAAATTAAAACCTTTTTCTGCTCCGTCTTCTTTTTCCACTTCCATTTTTCTATTTTAGTCAGTCTGTCGATATTAAAACATGTGCTCCACACAAAGAGTTAAAAAAGATGTGTGTATCTGTCTGTCCAAGAGGAGAGCCCAGGGGTCAGAGAGGTCAACAACAGAGCAATCATTAGGAGGCAATGTAAGTCGATGCTTTTTTTCCTGTGGGAAGAGGCTAGGCATCATTATATACCCTTACGAAATGAACAGCAGTGAAACCAGACAAGCCGAAACAATTCAAATATCAACTGATTTATTTTTGGACATTAGAGAGGAAATAACTGTAAAACTACATATAATGGAAAATATTAATAGCAAAAAAGAAAATACAGATGTTTTTCTTTCTAACAGTTCAGTGGTATAAAGGTCCATAGACTCTATTCATTATGTAACCATCCACATTCTGATATATAGTATGAACATTTTACAAACAGAACCTAGTGTTAAAGCAAGTTCACTTACAACATCTACAAACTAGTCAGACCCTGCGTAGCTAAATGTAAGTTTTTACACCAAATGATCCCACAGTTTACTCCCACTGACAAAATGAAAAATGTTTTTCATAATATTTTAATACCGTTTTTCTGCATTTTCAATAATGGTTCCAGAAATGTTTTGTATTTCCTTTTATTCCAGTTATTTCAAAATAATGAAGGACACCACAGTAAAACAGGTCTTATTTCTTAAACATTCAAATATCTTAGCATATATATTTCATGTAGTCTCCAAATGTTTATTGATTAATTGTATATGTATTGTCTCCTCTACACAACTTTTTTTTTTATTAAATCTTTGTTATTGCATAATTTATTTTTACATTTACTTCAGAATTTGTCTTTTATTGCAAATATTTTGAAAAATATTTTTTAAATCCTCCTCTGAGTACAACATACTACTGTCCTTTAAAAAAATGTCATTGTGTTTGATATATTCTAGATATCATTGGCATACAGCACAACTAGTTTAGGCCCTAATACTGACCCCTGGGGGATGTGACTAATAATCATCCATTTTCATAAATACGTTTTTTTTTTCCTAAAAAGCTTTTTAATCCAGTCCAGCTCCAGATATCATACTTTTAAGTCAATGAAAGGAAAATTAAATGCTATTGTTACAGAATCTTTTGCATTTTAATCGGATCTGTTGACAAGGCAACAATTGGCAATGTAAACTGAAAATATTTTAAGACGTGAGACTATGCTGGAGATTTACCTTCCTCCAGGACAATGACCTTGAACATATACAATTTAAATTAATATGGCACAGTTTGAAAAATGGTGTCTAATCTGACTGAACTTTAGGTGATTTGAAAAGAAGAATATGCATGCCCCTGTTAATATGGGGAGATTCCTCAGAGTTTCAAACTATTTTACACAAATTTCTGTCGTGATCAACTGCTTTTATAATTTAATCATTAAATCTGATATCTAATCAGGATATTACGCTGTTTATTTAGCGTGAAAAAATAGTGCATATCATTTCAAGAATCTATATTTTAAAACTAGAAATGAAATTAAGCTGGGACATAAGTCCCAGTTTAATTTGTTACAAACTTTTCAAGAAGAAATATTCTTCTTGACGCTATTGAGTTTTATGATAAAATGTCACTAATTCTTGGATCTCCTGTTGTTTATATGTGACGAGGGTCGTTTCTTATCTGTGACTGTGATAATTCATTCATATCTGCTTGATAGCTTCCTCGTCTTCACCCCTTCAGATTTCATCGTAGGACATCTGTCTTGCTGCTCCAGTTATTTACCTTTATCTCCTGCCCATCGCTTAAAACAGAAACCATCATTTGACAATGTCATAAGACTTCTCTCTCATCTAATTTATCTTAACAGAACACCGGGTCCTAAACTGTTAGGTAGCAGTATTACTTTTTTTCTTCAGCTAAGTTAAAACATATCAGTTTTGGAATAGACATCTGTATGAAAGAGTATTATTTCAGATCAACTTATAATGGCTTTTCTACAATCGATACCGATGCCAACATTTAAACAACCAAAGACTTCCAATGATCAATAGCCAAGGTGGACTTATTTCATTTCACTTTGCCAATTTGTTTCATCTCTTTTTTTCCCAGAAACTGCCTAACTTCTTTGCATATGAAAGATTTGTGTACAAAAAGGCTAAAATGAACACGCTAACGCAGTTTCTTTTTTTCAACCTTCCCCACCTTGAAGAGATTTGTTGATGGAGACATTTTAGGTCAGTCACATGAATTGTTTTTACAAACTGTCACAGTTTCTAACGAGCATAGATTCCCCTGCATTGTTTACAAAGCAGAAGGATTGGAAGGATCCCAGTTACTTTCTGTGATGTGAGACATCAGAGCATATCGGTTATATTTTGGAAATAATTTATTGTTTGAACTACATCATAGCAGCTTTTGTCTTACCTTGGAAATGTCAGCACTGTTTCTATCTGGACGCACAAATAAAGCCAAGAAACAACAGATAGACATTTACATGTATTTTCTATAGGTGAGTGCAATTAGAGAATGTATTAAGATGCAGCCTGGTAGGTAAGGTGGTGAACACTTGAATGTCAGTTCATTTTAAATAACAAAAGCAGGTCCTTCCTCTTGGAAAGAAATGTCATTCCATTTGGGTTGAAAAGGAAATGAGGTGCATTGATATTTAGCAAACTGGGGAAACGGTCCACCATTGATCTAAAGCGAGCAGCACAGTCTGCTTGCAGTGAATCAACTATATCTGAATTTTGGGGGTAGTGATGGTGCATTTGAACCACTTTGAGTGGAATAAGTTTGAGTCCAAGTTTGAGGGACTCAAAAACAAGAACTGGCTGCACAAATTGGAAATGATAAAATCGGCGGAAACAACAATTTATATGAACAGATTTTGTACATTCACATGGAAAAAATAATATTTTAAATGCATTCTAAAAAACCCCAAATTTATGACATGGATGCACAACAGCGAGTGTGCCACATTTGGTTTAACCCAATGCTCTTGCTTAAAGTTGAGAAACTATTTGTCCTAAAATATTGTGCTTCATAATATTAATTTAGCTGCTTCAGATGAACGCTAGATTCTTGATGGTCCAGATGTGTGATAATCTCTTTTGAACCGGTGGACCATCGTCAGATATAGATTAAAACATTTCAATAAGGCAGGCAGACATTCTTGTCCTCAGGGATGGTGTTGGATGACTGTATAAAAATGTCTGGCATTGCCATTTTCTTTGTCATATCAGTGGAAATACCATAAATCCTGTCTAACCCCATTCATTTCCTGGATTCCCCCTACCTCTTTATCTTTTTTAGTCTCACACTTTTTTCAACAGCTGGAGTGAAAGAAAAAAAAAGTTACGTGTTTGTCAAATGACAATAGATATCTCACTTATCAACTAGCGCCACTGGATAGCTACACCAGAATGGAATGGTCTTGGAAAAAAAAAAAGAGAACAATCTGGAGATGGACAGGGAAGAGGACAGAATGAATGGAAGACAGAGTGAAAGGGAGAAGACCACAGAGTGGGTGAGGGAGAATAAATGAATCTTTGTAGACTAAATATAGCCCTCTCAATCCCATGTGCAGAGCTGGGTAAATAGGAATGTCTGGGGTGGGTCTCTGGGCACTTGTTAAAGACAATAACATGTCATGCACGGCAAGCTTGTGTATTATAGGCACATGTGTTTGCACAAACAGGTGTGAAAAAATGTGTGTGGCGTTTATGTAGTCACAAGAAGGAAAGAAATGCTCAGGAGAAACAATATGCAGTTTAAATTGATGGAGTGCTTAGAAAGAAAAGAGAAGGAAGACGGAGAGCTGGAAATACATGACTCAGTGATCAAGTGAGACAGTGTTAAACGGCAGGAGGAGGAGAGTTTGACAGCATGTGCAAGAAAGAGGGAAAAACTGTGTAAGGTGGAGAAGAAAAGCATTAGTGAAAAGTTGTTTCTAAGGCATCATCTGAAGTTCATTTTCCTTACAGGTTATTTTTGTTCAATGCTTCGTCAAATGTAATTACCTAAAATATTCCACAGGATATAATGAAAAACATTTTTCAAAGGCCAACTCATTTTTCCTCTCAGCTAGAAGAGCTATATTTTAAGAAAGACGGAAAAAGAAATGTTGACATTAGGGCAAATTGTATTTTTGTATTGCATTGAACAAAACAATAACTATCCAGCCATGAAAAAGCAACCACAGCCAGGCAGGAAAATACCCCAAGAGACTGAAACAATGCTTTAACAGAACTTTGTAAAACAAATTAAGAAAAAAAAAAAAAAAGACAAACTGAATGAATTAATTGATTTAATACGCTTTTAAATGCTAGCATAGTACATGTGTAGATCTGCCTAGATCAGGCCATTCTCACAAACTGAGTGTCCGTGTGATAAACGACTTCAAACACTAGTTTAATGTGAAATATATTTGTTGGGGACTCTAAGAGGTAAATGGGGATAAAATTGAAGGCAGATTTACCTAAACCTGGGTTGAATATACAAAAGACAATAACACAAAGCATTAATGAATGTTATGCTACACCATAATTTAATCAACAAAATTCTACTTGAAATTCTGAATCCGTATGGATGAAATACAACGTCGTTAATTGAAAACTGCTCACTAACTCCCATTATTGCTTCAGTATTTAACAAGTATTATGCAGCAAATCTTTACTTTAAGACATTGTTTCAGCAATTTGGGATTTCTTAAGATACTACTTTTCAAACTCTTATAGCAAATGCCTCAAAGACGGTTAAGCCTTTCTCCTAGCAAACATGCCAAATTTGTGCTGTCTATTTTTAAAGGTATATTGAACTTTAACGTTTGGAAATGCCCACAGAGGCAAGTAAAATCTCAGAAGTAGCTTTTCAGTGTTTGGCAGTAATACATGGTCTGAACTTAGGTTGAACTTGCAGGGTTCACTCCTGGGAACCCAGAAATGGTCTTGGATGTTTTCTGGTGGTGGATAACCCATCTCACTGTACACTAATATAATTTAGAAATAGAAAAAAAAACAACAGCTATAAAATCCTTCCCAGACTAACAGGGATCAACAACTACTGCCGTGGTGGATAATCAAAATGTCTTTCACGAGTTAACAGCTCTAAGACCAGTTTACGGCCGAAACCTTTTTACAGAGATGATCCTACTCAGCTGTGATCAAATATTCAAATGCATTTCATTAGTATAACTCTTCTAGTAATAATTTTTAAAACAAAAATATTTTACTTTTTTGAATGGCTTTGCTTAGAAAAAAAAAATCACAACCCATTAAGTGATGTGTGGTTGTTCAACAGAAAATATACTTATCTAATTCTAAGAACTAATATGATAAAAAAAATAATTTTTTATGTTTATGTAAAATCCTATTTGCCTTTGAAGGCTTTTTTGAAGATGAAGAGACCAATTTTTTTTGGCTTTCCAAGACACTGAATTTTAGTTATTGTTTGCACAACAAAGGTTAATGCTGGCCATTATCAATTCTTCAAGTCAACAGACTGATTCAACCCTCTAATGTCTGATCTCTATGTTTTCTTTCTATAAAGGTTATAATTTCTCCCTCTCCTTTCCTGCTCCAGCTTTGTCTGTTAAAGACTCTATTGTTAAAGTCCTCGCCATATAAGTGCTTTGTTTAACTTAGGCTAATAGTATGTTAAACGTTTCCTTTAAGGTTCAAGTATGTTGTGCAACTTTGTGTTTTATTCTTTGTTACCCAAGTTTTCAGGTATATTTATTGGGGAGATGTTTTATAACTGCATTTAAGGTTTCAGGAAAGCGTGTACATAAAAATGTTATCATTTGAAGTAACCTTTTAATTTGACCACCATGTTTGTTCTGAGTGGAAGTAATATTAACGTTTTAGAGAGGGCCGGTTTGGAATCTGATAATCTGTGAAGCAAAAGATGGCAACCAGGCTTTCCAAGGTTGAATACTTAGAGATCAGCACCAAAGATAATTTGCCAAAATTCCAACAGATACACAGAAATATGCTTGTCAGCAAAATAGAGTGTTGAGTTGTTGTAATGCCAATCAAGACTTTTCCATTGATGATTGAGAAGAGTTGAAATAACTTTTGTTGTAATTATTAGGGTGTATGGTTTGTTGTTCATAAGAAGGGAGTGAAAATTGCAACATATAGGTCATATGAAATGGGGATAGAAATTGATGAATGGCCTGTTACTGCTTTGGTTGCATCAAAAACTAAACCTACTCCACGATCTTTGTCTTCATTTTTCTCCTTCTTCTGAAATATTTAACCTTTACTTTGCTCAATCACAGGAACTAAAGGGTAGCTGAACTTGCCTATTTGACTCTAATTATTAAACCTGCACTTCTAAAGTTAAACATAAATGTAAGCATATATCTCATTCATTTTTTGTGGGAGTGTGACTATTCTTTCTCAACAGACCACTGACTGGCAGGCTGTAATGTATCACTCTATGCGCCAAGAAAAGCCAGGAAGGTTATCTGTAATAGTTTTCAGCTGTGACCAGCTGCTGGTGTAATTACCATTGTTAGCTGTTCTGCCCAAAGCCTTTCAGCGACCACATGACCAACATAGGACTCTGTTAAATGTATTTTATTTGCCACACTGAGTATCCTGCAGCATGTTAATGCTGTTGAATACAATTGAACAGTGCTGAAGTGTTGCTTACACTTTTAAGGGATCTGATACTCAATTTGTTCTTGATGATTTCTATGCTCCATATCAAGAACTGTCAACCAGATGAATAAGTGTTTTTTTAAAATGTTTTTCTCATTAGCTCGCTTACCCTTAATGATTTAACCAGTGATAACTTTTCAAAAATCAATACTGCTGCCTTTTCTGTTTGCTTGGAGTAACAAGGTAAAGAATTTGCAACATCCTGACATTAAGTCCTTATTAAAGTCAATCTGTATGGTCTAAGTCTACTCCACCACCTATGTTGTGTGTCTCTTCTATTGAAATGAACTATTACTGCATAATGGCACATACCTAATGTACAACAGTTTTGATTTTTTTAATTTTTAGCTTTGTTTAGTTACTAAAAATTCCAGTTTTGTGAATGTATTACCCTTTTCAGTTTTAAAGTAACCGTTTGACATTTAAAAGAACACAATACAGTTTTTGTTGTCTGTGGGAGAATGAGATGAAAATATTGATATCATTGTAATGTTTGTACAGTAAAGCCTGAGTAAACAAGGCTGGAGCCAGCTTAACTTAGCAGACAGAGTGGAGTGAAGGCAATCTGTGGGGTAACAAGATATTTCCACAGGAAACCTCAGCAAAACCTAAAATTCTCTTCAATATTACTAAAGGCTTGGTGAACACCAACTAACATGCATTGTATTTCAGCATTCCAGGTTTTGAACAAGAAATAATTAAATTAAAAAAAAGAAAAACTGAGTAAAAGTCTCAGGTGTAGGGTGACAGAAAGTTATGAAACAAATGCTAAATTTCCTGCTAACTGTAAGCAGCTAATAGTTAGCAAGCATTTGTATTTATCTTCTGTCACTGTAGTTTTTTTTTTTTACTTGTTTACACCCAAAGAGTGTAAATGGCTGGCCTGCCAAAGGTTTTTTCTACTCTATCAACACAACAGTGCACCTCAAGAACTATTTCCTCACAACGATTTAGTCTCAAAGTGTCAAGATAAAAATATAGGCTGTGGTTCAATGGCATGAATGTGAGTGCTTTTAGTTTACATCAGCTGCCCTGTACTTTGCTTCGTGAGACAGACTTTACTTTGAGAAGATTTATTGTAGCTCAGTATGATAAGATATCATACAACGAAGTCTTGTAATTCCCTTACTAAAGAAGAATCAAGGAAGAGACTACAGGTACAAATGAAGTCCCAAACTTTAAATCTTCATAATTCACACACAGATAATTCTTGTTAAAACTTTTTGAAAAGACCCATTTCAGTTTTAGAGATAGGTTTTATTAGGCAGCAAGAGTTTAATTTCTTGATTTCATACTGTCAGTAAGTCAGTATGTTGAAAGTATACAGTGGTCATCAACATAACGTTACACAGACTTGCAAAATATACTTTTTTGCCTCCAAAGTAAAGAACTTACTATGCTTTCTGTTGTTTAATAACATTAGAACAAACAGAAAGCATCTATGAATGAATAGTTTGTTTTTAATAAATCTAGCATTACTAAGATGCTTGAATGTTGAATCAAACTAGTCGAAATCAACATGATGTTTTAGCCATAGCTGCATAGGTTTTTATAAAACCGAGGCTTCATTGACAGCAGTGCACTATGGGAGATACACACAACATAAAAACACAGTCCTGCTGGCTCTGTAGCAGGAGATAAATGAGTTACAGAGGGCATTAATGCACAGAGGGTCGTATAAACATCCTAATACAAGCAACAGGACTCAACTTGCTCAAAGTAATGGAGGGCAAACATTTGTAGCACAGTGTTAGAAAGTAAGTGTAATACAGTGAAAATGGGTAAAAACTAATACTGTCTCTGTTGTTGAACCATAAGAATGTTATTTTTACTTCACAGTGATAAAAAGTCAAGACCTAAATAAATCACTGTTTATTGACAATTTAGGCAGCTTAGCCTTATTTCCAAATGCACCAGGCCGAATAACAGTCTGTAATCCCGTCTTCCTTCTATTCGCATGAAGAATAATTGCCTTAAATACAGCAAATATCCTCCAACAGCAGATGGTCTCCAGTTGATGGATATTTGGGAACTGAAACGATGCAAACATGCACATATTCACCAGCACTTTGGAAAAAGATACTTTAAAATTTTAGGCCATTGTGAGGAAACTATCTTGTGACACAACCACATTAACAGCAATGACAGCTATACAGTATTGAGCTTCAGGCTACTGCTACCGCCTGACAGGATTTCCCCGCTTGTCGCTTGACACAGGGCTGTAACAGATAGAATGTGAAACATTCTTGTTCTTGTGTGTGCTTTTGTGCATGTTTGACAAACAAAGCAGCAATTTTAAATCCACAGACAGCTTTAGCCTACAGGCATAACTACATTTATCCATTTGAGGGAGGCCCCCCACTGGCTTTGCTGTCCTTGCAATCACTTTTTGGCAGCGCCCTGTTGCTCTCGGGTTTATTTTACCCTGTGGTATTAAAATATTGTAAAATATTTGGAGAGCCAAGGAGCCTCAGTTCATTGACATGTTTAAATTGCATTCAGCTATTAACCCAAACACCGACCATTGTCCAGAAGGAGATCGATTTTCTGTTGGATATACCCCAACGAGTAGCCAGTCAACAAAAACAACAATAAATAAATAAACTCCATCTGATTGTTATCATTGAAGACCATAACAGCCACTATCGTTGTACACTGACAACAACGCTCTTCTGGGAAGTAGTTTTAACTGAGTGAAGAATACTGGGTTTCCTATTTTCGGTTTTAGGAAAGTGTTTAAACTGAAGTCAGATGATGCACAGACAAAATAAGCTATTTAAGGAAACCATTTGCCACATGTTCAGCCATATCTACCTTTTATTCTTGCTGTGAGAGAGAGACTTTCAGCTGATAACAAGAAGGCCCATTGGAGTGCAGTAAAGTTACTGTTTTATCTTTTGTTTAATAGGTTGCTAGAGAAAGTTCTGGAGTGGGTCCAGTTTCTTATTCTGGTTGTATGGAGTAGATTCCCTCTGTGCTCATGTAGGGCAAGCCCTTTTACCATTTACTAACTAAACAGGATTTTTAAAACATAAATTCATATAGGAAAGATTTTCTTTCTGGTAGGAAGTGACATTTGATGTATCTGTAATAATTTTTTTTAAACTCAGAATGAACAACCAAGTTTTTTCAAAGACTTGGACAATTTGAGATAAATAAACCTAATTCTGTCTAACAAATATCCTTTCTATTAGTAATAATCTAATAGCTGACACCTTTATTTTAATTTTTAACTAGGAAGAATTTTATTTCGACAAGGTGGACAAATATAATTGCTATCTAAAATGGGAACTTGCGACAGGTATGCTTTTTAATCGAATGCGACCATGGTTTGCTAATATTAGCTTATGGTTGCCTAGTGTTTCAAGATGAAGAAGTGATAACATTCTGCACAATAAGGACGCTTACTTTAAGATATTAAACAAATTCATATTTTGATTCAGTCATGTGTAGTCCATCACCACTGTTTACAAAAGCTAAAACCAATATTTTAAAACAATTTACTGTTTTAGCTCACCTTAATTTTGAAATTCACCTCAATTATTGCGACTGAAGTAAAAATTAATCCTCAATTTGTCCTATTTTAAGAAACGTCTTTAAAAAAGGTCCATGACTTTAAATGGAATGCCTGCCAAGAGTCTCGTTTGTGCCCTCTTGCTTTCCATATGCATCAAAATCAAAGTCACTATTCTAACTGTAACAATCAACTAATTACATTATTTGACCAATAGTGATGTTAGTACTTTTCTGTCTTAGATAAAACAATTGCAGTCCAAAAAACATTTGGAGCATGTTGGATTTGGATCTATTTAAAATAAATGTTCTATTATAGTTGCTAAAGACTATTTAGATTTGGCTCAAATCTACATCAATAAAGCCAGTCAATCAGAAATCAGCCTCAAAAATTCTGGCTGCATCTTTAACAATAAGAATGTATCAAACTGTAATGAGTTTGCAGTGCGTGAGAATCAGTGTAAACAAAGAGCAAACTTGTCAGGTCCAGGATGTCTGAGGCTAATTCCTGATTTGCATGCTCTGTTATCCATCCTCGCCTTGAGAAGTTAATTTTACAGCGTCTTTATTGAATTACATGACAACACACACTGACTCAGATGATATACACTTAGTGCTATTTGCAAAGTGAGTTGCAGTCTATTTTGAAGCAGCCTATTTTAGTCCAAGTTATGAAAACAAAGCATCAGTGTGCGCTGACTGCTACAGCTACACATAACCTACACATCATTCAAGCAACTATATGTGTTCTGCACCATGACAATACTCAATGTTCAGTCTGCAAAAGCCTCCTCAGGTTCCAGTTTAACCACGCACGAGTTGGTGCAAATATTAGCTAAGGCAAACAGGTTTAGAGACACCAAGGAGGGGGAGGGCTGGGGTCTCGACCCTGACAGTCCTTAAGCACCGTTTGTTACCAGGTGGGATATTCTCAGGGGTCTAATTGACTGCATGCAGTATTAGCAGCAAGCTAATCCATGCTGCTGGAGAGCAAGAAGGGAAAACCCCTTTGCTTCCTCCAAGTGCATGTACATTCAGAGGAAGCAAGCTATCAAGTTCTCATATTTACTATTCCTTTAGTTAGACCAACCTGATCCAGTGGGAGGTACTAATATAGCCCTGAATAGTTTCTCTGCTCTGTTGTGTAGTTTGCTATTGACCTCATGTTGCATCAGTGCTGAAAGGACAAGGCAGCAACATTAGCAGCAACATAATCATCAACAAGTACTAAGAAACAAACAGAAATTGTTCTGGCCTTGGCACAGAGAACTAGAAAGAGTAGCAGTACTTTTGTTTGTAATGTTCCTCTCTTTCTCTCTCTCTGTTCTTATTCCTTTCAGTCTCTCTTGTTTGCTCTTGAAAAGCACTCAGTGCAAATCTCCATTTACCTAGACTCTTCAATAGCTCTCCCTCTCGCTCTTCTTAGTGTGTCATTTGTACTGACCCAGATACAAGAATGAATCTGGTCAACGACATGTACACTGAATGAAAAAAATCACTTTAACTAAATGGACTTATAATAAAACTGCAGATGCAAGCTCATTGAACTACAAGGATGCTTGACGTGTGCCATGTCTCCAGGATAGCAAAGATGTTCAGAAGTAGCAAAGTTTTTAGCATAACAACACAAACTTTAACCCACCCTTCGCCCTCCTCTCTCTCTCTTTCTTTCTCCCTCTCCTTGGCTTTGCGGGATTTGTGAAGGAGCCCGATCAGGATCACGGCGGCCCGGATGCCGGCTTTCTTGTTGTGGTACCGCCCTCTGCTCTGAGACATGCCGGACGCTTCTGCTGGTTCCAAGAGGGGTTCGGGCGACAGCTGGTCCAAGGTCAGGCCGGCTCCAGGGGTCCGGAGCCGCGGGACCTGCTTGGCTTTGTGGGGTTCCAGGGTGAGCGGTGGATAGATATCACAGTCTACATGGAGACAGCTGTCACAGTCGTCTGGCAAAGCACAAACCTGTTTGAATTCTGGCCACTGCAGACAGCTGCAGTCCAGAAGTTACTGAAGCTGAGGTCCCTTTTCTTTTGGCAGGCTGTCGGGTCTAATTAAATCCCACTTGCTCTTATTTGTCTGATTAAAGAGGGTTAGTTGTAGTCCCAAAGGTCCAATGAGGCACAGTTGGACTCCAGCTCAAGGTGAACTCCTATCTGCATTTTCCGCCTCTGCGGTGAATCTGTTCATCACTGCTCCACAACATATCCCGTTCCCTGATGAGGGGATGAAGAGTTGCAGGCTCGCTGACGCTCTCACTGTACAACAGCATCTCTCTCTGTCTGGCTACCTCTACCTTCCCACCTCTCCCTCCTTCTCCTAACATGTTCCGCTTCTTCTCCCTCTTTGTCTGCTGCCTCCCTGCTCCCTCCTCCCCGGCATCCAAGCTCCTCCCTGCTGAATCTCATAGGTTGGAGACGGCGAAGGTTCCTTCTCATGCTCCTCCTCCGCTCTCCTCAATGCCTCCTTCTGCTCCTCCCTGTCCTTGTTCTGACTTAGTTAATAATTTTACATCAATCTCTCTGACCTTGTTCTATACACACTTCATTTTGTGTTTTTCAAAAGCGTGCATGTCCACACCTATCCGAGACTCTCCACCCGTACACAATCTTACAAACATCCCATGGTTTAAAATCTGAATCCAAAAAGGTTCATCTGCCATGCAGTCGTTGCTAAGCACACCGGAAAATTTAAAAAGAACAATGCTAAGCAATCTATTTTAAATGCTACTGTGCTGCAAAATGAAGAAATGGTTCCCCCGTGTCTTTGCTCCTTCAGTTCCTCTTTATTATAATTTTTTTCATGTTTGCCAAATTTTCCTTCCATAAAATATCTATTCCCCACAACCAGCCTGAGGTAGTTTCCTTTTCAGTCATTTCACTTCAGTAAACAAAGCGAACGCAGTCATCTTCCGAGAATATATTGATCTTAAGTGTTCTTTCTCCATCTGCAGCCACCTGTTCTTACTCTTCTCCCAGCAAACCCACTGACTAATTATGGATGAGGAAGTGAATGGCCGACTGTCTGCATTAATGTTATTTTGCAAATATCGCCTTCACACTTTCCTTTTTCTGGTGTTGTTGTATTTACTGTTTTGGATCTGTGGCTGTTTCATTAAAGGAACATTTGGGCACTCAGCGATGTACAAAAACGTTGTTGTTTTCAACAACAGCCTCTGTATATTTTATTGAAATTATGCATGATAAGCAAACTCATAGTGGTGTATAATTCTGAATCATAATAAAAAGGATGAAGTGGAAGGAATATGAGACATGCTTTTTCTTATTTTTTTTTTAAAAGAAAATTTCAGAATGTGTGAAATGAATTTGTATTCCTCTTTGCTCAATTGACTTCAAACGTCACCTAATCAGTAATTAAATGCACTGTTTATTTTTTCTTCCATTTCGTAATTGCATTAATTTTTTTTTTTTGTCTTACCCAAAGAAATTTCAATACAATACTCTGTAGTGTAGTCCCTTAAGTTCAAGGGATTCTGGTTCGGTCTTATATTTTGGAGGGAGGCTAAAGTAATAAAAGGAAGGAGAGCTGGATTGTTTGCTGGCTTCAAGTTAAATAATAATAAAACATTTCCTGTTGCTTGAGTATGAATGCACAAAAGAGTATATGTGCAGATAAAAGACTGGCAGTTAGTAGTGGCTTGAATATATCGGATTTGAAATATTCTTACAAGCTTTAAACAGAGGGTCAGATGATTCAGTTTTTAGTGTAAAACAAACTGAGCTATAATTTAGATCAAAGCTCTACAGCCAGCTCATAAAGATTACATTAAAGATGTTCATCAGGGTCCAAACATATCATGACTTGTACGGAATAAAGACCATAAATAGCGTTTAAAATGAATTTCTAAATGAGCTTGTTTAATGTACTCAAAATTACTACCAGTTGTAAAGGCTGTCAGGGTATCACGTTAATTTAATTCTGAGTGTTACCCATATGTGTTAAACTATTACAGTAGGGCAGCATATAAATGCTGAAAAGATGATCATAAATGAAATATGTTCAAATATAACAGCCTATTTATTAAAACACTCAACTAGAAATGTTATCAATTGGTCTTAAAATGTAGATATGTGCCGGATATTACGTGGATATCACACTCAAAATCAAATAAATTCATCCTTCATTCAACAGCTTTGCCATTAGTGTTTTCTGCATTGATTTTCTCAAATTTTAAGTTTATGTTGAAAAGGCTTTCTCTGCATCCCTGGACTAAAAATGTTCAACTAAATAAAAACAGTTTCAAAAGGTAGAAGTGAGCATGTGTTTCATCAGAGGTCACTTTGAAGCATAATAACACTATTTAGACACTCAAGGACACAGACATAAGCTATATAAACAAAATGATGGGCTAGCACAGCAAAATTACTCTGTGATTCATACTTCACATCTGGTACAGCTTGTCTGGGTGAAAGTGCATGGCCGTGATAATAAAAAGGTGAATGTTGTCAGTGAGCTGAAAATGGAGTATCACACACTCTGTGCAAAGGATGAAAACTGGATCAATCAGCATGAGAAACAAAGAACAGATGAGTAGACAAGAGCTTCATTAGTTGTCTAAAAGCAGCTGGGGAGTAGATTAAGCTGAGAAAATGGCAGCAATAACAGCAGCTATAAAATGAAAGCTCTTCTTTTGCTTTTTCTTTATTTTTTTTGCCCTGTGTATTACAAGCTCCATGGTAACCAGAAAGCTGCCAGAGGATATCAGAATGACTCCTATGGATGCATCCCTTTCACATACATGGGAGAAAAGCCAAGATACAAAGATTAAAATCATCATTTCTGAAATGTGCTTTAAAGATCAGATAGCTGGGATTTCCAACACACCACAGTCTCTTAAAGTCACCTGAGGATTTTCCCAAACCCCAAGTGATGCAAAACAAACAAGCTCACAGCTCAACCGGACTGTCAATATGTATGTATGTGTGTTACCAAAAACACTCAGCAAGTCCACCAGGGTACAATTATGCGTCATTAAGGGGGTACATGTATAACACCTGTATCTAACTACTTAGAAAACATACAGATGGTCTGTTCAACCTTACTGCATGAACTGTTCATAAACACTGAATGGAGTTAACACTGCAGACATAGAGAGCAGATGATGAAACACATCCTAGTATGTCTGGTTCGTCTATCAGTTTCTTGTATATTATTAAGATGTGAAATCTGAACAAAAAGTATGTTTCCTATGAAATACATCATGATGGATTTTTTTAAAATCAATATTATTCAGCTACGTTTTTTTTTTTTACTTTTATTCGGCTATTTTTATTTTTTTCTAATATAGAGTAGTCAGGAGTAGTCAGCAGCTTAGCTGCTGGCAGCAGAAGGCACCTTCTGACATTTTAAAGTGGTTCATCAATTAATATCACCCAAAATTGTTCATTTCTCTAAATTTCGCAATTATGAACTGTTTGTGTCAGTGAACATTTTCTTTACTCAGTGTTTTCAAAGGAGACCTACCAAAAAATATAACTACTACTTAAAATATAAAATGCTTTTGGATTTAGCATCTCTGTGCTTGGCTTCACCACTACTGTGTTTGCCTTAGGGTTGTCAAAACAATCCATACGTTGATCTACTCCATACTAAGAAATGTTTTTAAAATATTAATTTGTGTAAAAATTTATTATTTAAAAATTATCCAACTGTCTCCTGTAGATGGCAGAATAATAAATACAACAGCGCTGCAGACAAACATACGCTCAGCCCATCAACTCACTAGTAGCTTTTGCCTGAGTAAGGAAAGAAGTGAGCTGGTTCGGAGAGCTGTTGATGGACACATTTGTAAAGACTAAATCCCTCTTTCCAGTGCTGGAGAGCCTGGTTTCAAACAACTTTCTTAAAACTGAATCCAAGGTTTGCACTTCACCATGGATACTAAAATTTTTAGTCAGCGCAACGTGGCTTGCTGTTACCCAATAAAGTCAATCTTGTTTCTCATTTGCTACTCTTTAGTTTTGTTCTATTTAGGATAAAAACAATACTGATGTTACTGATTAAGTTGTTTTCAAAAAGAAATAAAAGCTTTTACTTTTCTGCAATATTAACATAGATTTTTTGTATTTTTCTGGTATCAGAACCAATGCAAGCATCTTAATGGAGAGTAAAAAGTAACCAACACTACAGCAGATTCCTGACATATTAAAAAATAAAGACTGATCTAAAACGTCAGTGGACCAAATCATCCTCAATCCGACCTGCATGTGTTCATACCTTTATTTAATGTGTTTCAAGTGTGTTGAGATAACTCTGGACTGATAGGGTCAGCTCCAAATGGGACTTTGCAAAAGATCAAAAAGCATATAAAAGTGTCAGATGTTCAACAAAATGCAGACCAACACAGCCTTCAGCGTTAATAAAGATATAATGCAACAGTGAGTTTAGCAAGACAGCAAAGTCACCTTGCAGCGAGAACTGCGCGCTCTAGCTATTAGCCTCAGACCAGTCAGGACAAATCTATCAACTACTAATTTCTTTTTCCAGACTGCAGATAAAAAACGACTTCTCGTGGCCCTTAAATGTTTCTGAAATTTACTTCCACAGATGTTATGAGCCGTCTAATATTTTTTATGGACTACAAAATAAGACTTTTGTTGGTGTTCTCTAATTTCTTGCCACTTTTCACCTTCAGGCAAAGTTTTTTTAACTTTCAAAAAACCATAAGGTGCTTTACTCATTTGTTTTTATTATTAACTCTCAATTTATGGATACAGATTCTCACAGTTATGCTGTTCTCCTGATGTACTCAGATTTCCAAGCTGGGAATCAAGAGATTTCTCATCCTCCTCAAACTCAAAATCAAAACCAGATTTATAAAATGTGTCAACATTTGCTGTAATCAACTATTTATTAGCAGTTCTAGTTCTAATCACACAATACCACAGATATGGGCTGGACTTTTGATACACAGCAATGATGCTAAATGAAAACTCAGAACTCAGCTATTCTTGTATGAAACTGACCAGAACATCTCACTCAAAAATAACAATAATATCAAAATTTTGTGTAGTAAAACAAGCAAAGTAGTAAGTGCTGTGACCTGAAAACATTGGATCGTTGTTGTCTTTAGATCATGATAGCTTGGAAGATACATACATGTCAATGATGCATTTAGAGACAAGGTCATTTAAGACTTTGAAGGTAGGTCTTTGAAGGTGAGCGGCAAGATTTACAATCAATACAGACTAACAGGAAGTAAGTGCAGGAAGCTCTGGAGAGAAGGACTCCAGAATAAATTATATTCAGATTAGTAAACTGGAAATAAAAATATCCACTGTTAATGTGCTGAGCTGGCCAGCCTGTGTTACACTAATTAACAGTGTGCAGTGCTATGGA